>VCJN01003036.1:0-38929 GCA_006384855.1 Tetraselmis striata
CCCTACTTTTACTTGTTTCAGCGAGAACTGTTAGACAGGTGTGGGAGGCGGAGAACTGCCTCGACTTCGCGGCAGCCTACCTACCTACCTACCTTCGGAGAACCTGCCTCGACCCGCCGCCTTTGCCTCGTTCCGCCGCCACCAAGTGATCATGTACTTTGCGCTAGTACACGCGAACCCTAAAAACCTGCACAGGGTTTAAAGCGAATTAATTGTCCCATTTTCAGTGAGTCATAAGTGAAGTATAGTGGCCTCTACCGTTTACGCTATAATCTTGTCCCATTCCCAAGAAATCAACTTCTGTCATTGTCAGTAATCACCGAAGGGCGGCTTCAAAGCTCGTGATCTCCCGAACCGACGTCGAAGCCATCAAGCAAGAGCTATCCAAGTGGGAGTGTCTCGTTCTCTGCGCATTGAATGAACATGTTGCGAGACACATCGGCAATCGCCAGAATGTCACCAACGCCAACACCACAATCAACACCCGGCTTGACAACTTCCGCCTTCTTCGCAAAGAATACGAGATGCTCCGCGAGATAGACGACAAGCAAGCCCAAGGTGAGGGTGACGAAGAAGAGTTCTCTTACAAGCGCTGGAGCGGCGAGAGCAAGGACGACTAGGTCACGGATCCGGTTATGAAGGAGAAATACTCGAGGTTCGGCTACCTTTGGAAGAGTTGCGGATTCGCTCTTAAGCGGAATCCAGAAAACGTGAGTGCCCTTCACCAAATAAATAAATAAATAAATAAATAAATAAATAAATAAATAAATTTAGGCAGATTGTGAAAAGTATATATAACTTCTTAAATATTTAAATCTTGAAATAAATAAGCACATAATATTCCAATTTACATGATTAATTATTTATGTTTGAGTTATCCTCGATAAGGATTTACACTTGAGATTAGTAAACAATCTTACAAGTCGTTGTGGCATATATACGTGTAGAACAACTGGGCTTGTGTGCTGTGGATGGAAGCACGTGTCCATGCTGTGGATGGAAGCATGCGTCCATGTTGTGGACGGACACATGCGTCCATGATGTGGATGGAAGCATGTGTCCATGCTGTGGATGGAAGCATGCGTCCATGATGTCCATAGGATGGACACATGCTTCCATCCACAGGCTGGACGCATGTGTCCATCCTATGGATGGGGACATCGGGCCATGTTGAATACGACAAGTGAAATCGCTCACAAGACAAAAAGTCCTAACATTTGGCATTCTCTAACTGTTCTGCAGGGTCAATTGGGTCCGCCATCTTACGCTGCTCTTTTCAAGGCTAATGTCAGGAGGAAATATGACATTTGGAATGCAATCGAGGATCTCATGGATGCGTTCAAAGCGGCAGTCTGGAAATGCCCGAGCAAGGCACCATTCTCAAGCTGCTCGAAGGAGTGAAAAACAAGTCTGCCATCAAGCCAGCTCACAAAAAAGGATGCCTTCATCATCAATGAGTGCCACAAGATCTTCAAGTCTAGGTGTCTGGATAGAGGCTACATGCACTTCACTAAGAAGTTGGCACTACAGGTTGGCATCGACTGCTACCCCCCGGACTCCGAGGAAGCCGATCAATCCCTCAAGCCGCATTTCCCGAGCAAGTCCTGAAGGAGCTGACTGGTACATCACATTCACGGTGGGGATATCCAGAGGTATGTCGTGCCATTATCATATTCATACATCACATCTGCCTCAATCATGGCATGCGTCATTCCTGAAAATACTCGTCATGTGGTGCTCATATTCTGCAGGTGGTCGACCGGCTGATAAATCCCAGCGACAATCTATCGTTGTTTCCAAACGGCGCCACTTGCACTCCTGCCATTACTCACCTAAAGAACGTGGAGTATCTCGTCAGGGGGGTCGTCCTCACCCACTATGGCCATGAATTTGGTAGGTTGCGCCATTGAATTAACCGTACCACGTAGCTGTATTGGCGCTTTGTCTATCACAAACTGATGTTTACTTGGCTTTAAATCCATGTACGTGTCTATAATCCAGACGCGGATTGGGATACCTTTGTGCGCTCGACCGGAACTTGGACCAAAGCAATTTCCTCGGACCTCGAGAAATCCGATGCTCAGGGATTTGCTATCCTGCTCCGCCCCGTAATCCGGTCAAAGGAGGATCAAATTCAGGCGTATCTACAGCCCATTCCGGCAGTGAGAGAAGTGGTGCGTATTCTTCCCAAATCTAGTTGGCCTTGATATATAAATTCGCATTCGGCATTCTCTTCGCTAATTAATTAAGGTGCTATCTCTTCACACACTCGCAAATGCAGGACACTGCCTAAGGACCCTCTTCAATGGGAGTCGTCCATGAGGACTTTCTTTGCTACAACAACCTACACCGCTGCGAGGCAACAGCGCCAGCTCACACCGGTCCGGCAAAAACTCTTCCTGAAGTGGCACATTTGGATAAGGAAAGTCAAGAGCGGCTATTTCAGCAAGCGCGCTCAGACTGCGCCGTTGACAAAAGATGCCCAGCAATGGAATTTGATTCATCATCAGCGTGATCTCATTTCAAAGTACCCCCCCCCCCCCCATGGCTGACAGTGTCATACATGCAACCGCAACGCGGTCACTAAAATACGAGTGACTTGTTTTGTGTTTATAGGCACATCATCATCAAGGGTGACTTTGACAATCACAGGGACAACATCAAGCACCTGGTGGCATCCACAGCGAAGCCCGTATCTCTTCTCATCGCCGACAGCAACTACGGGCTGAACTTGGGCCCCTGGGATGTGGCATGGACTTCGGAATTCAAGAACACACTAAGCTTGGTGGATCAGTGCAACGATGGCCTGCAAAATTGCAAGTTCATCTGGTTCCTCACGGACCAAGCACTTCCCCATGCTATGGCCGCCATCTCCGAGCGCGACATGCAATTCAAGCTGTTCTATTGGGGCAAGAATCGCGGGAAGTGCGCCGGCGACCGTTTCAAATCCGACGGTGAGATCTTCCTGATGTGTTGGTCACCGGCCGGCAACTGGACATCTTCAAGGATTCTACTGAGCCCGAGCGGTACACTACCAACCCCTATTGCGCCCGCATACCATCCTCCAACATGTTCCGGCTTGAGTCATCCGATGTGAGCAAGCCCCACCAACAGCACGCAAAAACCAATTGCGCTTATTCGGAGGATCCTGGGCTTTGCCACGAAACCGGGGAGTGTCATTTTGGATGTGACTTGTGGCACCGGCACTACATCGGTAAGTGATCCGTGGCCCCGACATGTCCATATTACAAGTAATACAACTATAAGTTAACAACCAATTTTTTTACTTTCCGTTATCAAAGTAGTGTGGCCATCTGGTGACTTTGTGGATGTGATTTTTCCCAGCTGGCTTCCATCGTCAGAATACAACACCTGGCTATTGGCCGCAAGGCCCGCATTCAAACCCCCGACTCCGTCATCTTGATGGAGAAAGACGACACCCAGCACGAAGGCGCCGTGGCGAGGATCAAAGAGTGGTTGGCTCTGAGCAAAGATGAAGCCGACGCGCTGGAGGATCGCAAACTCGGAACTTTTCCGAGGAAAGCTAGCGGTGATGCTGAGGATGGCGGGGAGGAGGAGGCGCAGGATGCTCTGGTGCAAGAACTGTGTTCGCTAGCACAGCGGGGCAAGAATATTGCCGCAGGGCAAGGTGATGGCCACGCCACTGAGGAGAACGAGCAAGCCAAGGCCAATGAGGCCGTCGCCAATCCCGTTGGCGAGGATGATGATGAGGAGGAGGAGGAGGAGGGCACCAGTGCAGACAATACCGGTAGCGAGGAGGATGAATATGAATATGATGAGGAGGAAACGGACGAGGAGGAGGAGGAGGAGGAGGAGGGTGGCCACTCCTCCTCCGAGCCGGCGGATTCGGATTCGGATTCGGATGATCATGATGATGATGATGATGATGATGATTATACTTCTAGTGATAGTGATGATGAAGCGTTGGGTGACTAAGCCGCTGCCGCAAGCGGCCTCATGTGTGCGCGTAGGCACTTGGGCGGCCGCGCCTATTTTCCAATTGAGAGCCGGCCATGAATACATGTGTAACAACGTGTCACCACAATTGATTCGGAGCATCTGCATATTATTCATGTCCTCATTTCATGCCTTTCGGCTGCATGACAAACATGATGGTTTCGGAGCTTGTCCAGTAGACTTTACTCTAGCATTGCTTTTATTATCATCCATGTTTTGCTGCATGGTTAATAGCTTTGATCATACATGAAGATAGCAATGGCAATGTTATGGTTTCAAAGAATGATAGAACATTTCTATTACATACATAGTTAGCCATAAACCACAGCGCCCCCTACGTTACTTGGTAATACAATATTAAGGTATATCCGTGATCATCATATGTACCAAGTTGTATCCGTGATCATCATGTTGACCCATCCGTTAAAGCCCGGGGGCAAGACGTCGGCACATAGATTATTTTGTGGCGCGTGTCGCTGAAAACAAGGGTTTTGAGACCAATAACATGGCTTACACAGCAACCATGCAACTTTTGACGAACATAACGTTTATTTTGAACCACGGTTAATAACAACTTAGCATCATCCAGCGAAGCGTCGATTTTTCGGCGGTGAGCTTTATTGCCGTACATGTACCCGTGTAGTGAAGCGGATCGGGCCTATAGATGCATAACTAAGGCGCTTATCTACTGGCATGTACTACTAACTACTATAATCCACCCACCCACCCACCCGCCCGCCCACGGTCCTTAATTACACAACCGTCCGATTACGATCTCACGGTTGGGAGGCTATGAGTACTGGTACTCGCTACTAGGGACCTTCCACAAGCAAAAAAGAAGGATCAACTTTTCGGTTCGTAGTCGTAACGTGTAACTAACGTACTCGTAAAAAACTGGTCCTTCATGTGCGGCCGCGGCCCAAGGACCAGTTTCCTCGTACAAAAACTGCCCCATAAACTGGTCCTTGGCGGTACGTTTTCCCGACAAGGCTAAAGGACCAGTTTTCTGCCTGAATGATTCTCGCGTTGCTTGTATAGTTCCGCGTTGATTACATGGCGGCCGAAATGCTAGCGGATACACTGTCGCCCGGCAGGATGCCAGCACGCGCAGCCACCACATCAGGTGGAGCTGACCGCCCGAATTCGAATTGCGCAGCCATCACACGCCGCAGCCAACCGTCGCGACCAGTCACTTTACCTACTCCGGCCTCCTTTGCCCTACAGGCCGTCGAGACAGGCGCTAGCGCCATGAGGAACAGCGATCCAAGCCGTTCGCGAATCCCGCAACCGCATGGGCGGTCCTCGGTGCGCCGATGCCGAACAACATCAGCAACACCAGCGGGCTCGTCGGCCGTCCCGTACTCGAACCGTCTAACATTGGTCAGCGTACCGACGAGTCAGGCGACCACCGATCCTGCCCGCAACCTGTACCGGCCAGCGGCGGCGGTCTGTCAGTGGAATGGCGGCCGCTACCTGTGCCGCTGGCGAATTGGCTGCTGGACGCTGCGCGCGGCGGCCGCCGCCATCTCGCAGGCGCGGCAGGCAGCCGCGCGCCGAGGGAGCCGAGGGCCGCGCGACGTACCAGTAGTTCGCGATGGTACGTGCATGAAACCCGCGGGTGTGGAAGGCCGTCGTCGTAGGGGTAGTTTTTTATGCCAAAATCCCCGTTAGCATCACGAACGTGCCCGGACAAAAGTTGGCCCATAAAAAAGTGGAAGGTCCGTACTCGCTGCTGGTAATGGAAAAAAAAACTCTGGTACTTCAAAGCGCTGGCAATGCAATTCATGGAACTGTAGGCCAATGATATGGTAGGTATGACAAGGTATGCTTGCCCGTTTTGAGGATGCTGGCGTGGAGTTCACTCCTTCAACTTGGGCGGTCGCATACACTGATCACGTGGCACGTTGCTCTGGGGGCGACTCCAATCACGCCGCACACGAGTGGGCGGCACATGGCCTTTCCGACATTTGCCACGACGTGAAGTCCGCGCTGGGCGTGGGTGTCCAGATCCTCACGGACCCGTCGGTGCTTGTTTCTCTCCCGAAGGGCAGCGACGGGCGGCCTGCCGATGTTGGGCTTTTTGGGTATGGCGGTATCCGCGGAAACACGGTTGCTGTCGATACCACCATTGCCCCTATCCTCGGCGTGTCAACCTCGGATCCAACGACTGCTTTGCGGGCTGCAGAGCGCCACAAAATCCAGAAGTATGACGAGAGTGTCCGAAACGATGCCGGCATCCTTCGCTTTGTTCCTTTCGCCGTTTCCGAGTTTGGCTCGCTGGCCCTGCACGCCGAGGCTTTCTTGGTGGAGCTCACGAAAGCTAGCCAAGCACACACTGGCCAAAAAATCGGCCAGCTCTTGTCAGCGTGGCGTCGCCGTTTCTCCTTGCTCATCAACATGGCACATGCAGACAACGTTCTTGGCGGGGTCGCGGCCGCGCGTGCGGCATGCATGTGATGGCGCTCCTGCGCCTGCGTCGCGTCGCTCGTCGGCATGTGTTGCTATGACCCGGGTCATTGGCTGCAAGCGTCCTCGCCGCGCCGGATATCCTACCCCGGGGCGGGGGTTCCTTTAGTTCCTGGCAGCTAAGTGACTTCGTGGTTCCCTTGGCTCCTTCTTGGTTCTTGGCTCTCTGTCCTCCTGCTTGACCGTGGTTTTAGGCTTATGTCTCTCTTTTGCTGGCAACCTTTCATAGTTGCTGTTAGTTCTGTTTGTAGTGCGCTTTTGTGAAAGCCCTGATGTAATTTAGCGTAGGCCAGTGATATAACGATTAGAACCCGTTCTTTTGAAATTTTCTGAAAAATCGACGCATCGCTGATTAAACTGTCGAGTTACTTCATATAGCACTACATGGAGGGGTGATAGGGCCACCGTACGGTTGGGTTGCCGTGATGTTGACTGTACAGTAATACGGTGATGGTTCCAAGAGGTGCCCCACCCCCTCTCCATTTGATGCTTGCATATGGCAGGGAACACCCTTCTGCACACAGCCACGCATGGAAACCATTAAAAAGTCATGCCAGTAGTTATCATGAAACTTTGGGCATGTTCTACCAAGTACAGTGAGACCAACATAAATAAAGTAGAGGCGGGGGGGGGGCGGGGGGGGGCGGGGGGGGGGGGGGGGGGGACAGGAGAGGCGGGGCGGGGCGGGGGGGGGGTCGGGTCTGTACTAGGAAAATTAAAAAAAACGGACCTGCCTTATCCAACTACTGGTACGTGCGATGGTGCGCGTGGATGGGTCATTTTTAAAAGCATATACGAGGGTCACGGGTACCCGTACGGGCAGACGGGTAGTCATGTTAAGGGACAGTGCGCAGTACCGTACGCTGTTGCGACGGCGGGACGAGATGTATCAGCCCACTAGCCGGCCCACGGCGATGCAGCACCCCACTTTAGCCCCCCGCCCCTACATAGACGACACACACAGAGCGTGGACCTTACGCTGGTCCGCACTTTCCGTGCGTAGGCTGTCGGAGCCGTGTGTGGGAAGGATTTGGGCTACCGCCAATGGGTTTGACCGCCGGCAGCGACGCGGACCGATTCGAGCGGGGCGACGCTACCACCCGCGCGCTGCGCTCCCTCCCTGAGGAGTCACCCGCAATCCATGTGCCTTGCCCACGGTGACCGCTAGGGCCAACGTGTCGCCCCTGGAGCGTCCGTTCGCTGGAGGAGAGTATGGCGCGGCGGTAGGCGCGGCCGTGGTCCGCGGCACGAGGAATGTATCCTCGAAAATTCTTGAAAGCGTCCGAGAGCGTACGCATGCCCACCTCAAGTAGTGGGTATGGCTACACGTAAGGATACGCGCAAAACGCACCAGGCACTGGGTACCCAGATGGGGATTTGTGTGGTACACATCCTCATACTACACGGGCATATGCATCCCCGAAATGCAGGACAAGATTATCGACAGATCGACACGGGTACGCGGGTACGCTGTTGAGCAGTATGCTTGGCACACATGGCCCGGTATTTAGCCGTCGCGATCAAACCTGGACCGTTAGATATCGATGATATCATCGTGAGAGCGCAACAGTGTACTGCGTACATATTATTTACATGAGTGTACTGCGTACGGTCCGCCATAGTATGGCCCTGTAGTCGCTGCTGTGAGCAGCAGACTGATTATGTAGCCGGGGCTCAGCCCAAGATCAGTCACTTCCAAACCGCCTGCGCTTCCCCGGGGTCGGACAGCCTCTGCAGCGTGAGCACGAAGCGAGTCTTGCCGTATTGCTCCATTGCGCTGTATAGCGGGATTGCCGCTGGGTACAGGTCGCGGTATGTATGGGCGAGCGCATCAGGCGCAAGACGCCGCCGTACTGCCGGGCGAACTGATGCCCCCCGAGAATACCCGCCCAGTGGGGGCGCCGAAGCCTCAGGGTGGCCCAGAAGCGGTGCAGGCATTCAACCCCCGCGCAAGCCTTGCGCGCAAGCCGAGGCCAAGCCCGTACGAATCTTGTCTGAATGTCAACTTATTGAAGGTAACAATCTGTTTTCGGGACCCCCGTTTGCCCCTCTTCCCCATGTTGCGTACTCGGTCGTGGGCGCTGGCTGGCCTGGACACTCTCTGTGCCACGGACACAGCCGCACCCTCTTATGGAACCCCCCACTCTTCCCCCCAACCCACCACCACTCCCTGTCCCCCAAGCATTCGCATTCGCACCGATGTCCTGGCATTCTACCCCTCTCACGTCTATGATTACCTGTGCCGCTTTCTTTTTGCCGTAGGAGCGTATCGAGTTGGAGCTCTCTCTGAAACGCGAGGGGCTGCGCTTCCTTCTCACTTTGATCTTCGGCTTCCTGTTTGCATATGTTCACCTATATGCCTTCGCCCCAACCGATCAATATGGTACGCTGCCGGGTTGTCTTGCTGTGGCACTGTGTGTGGCGCACTGCTGCCGAGGGCGCCGCTTCTGGAGGAGGGATTTTTATTTTGCATGCGAACCCTGCAATGGTTTATTACTTGCGAAATATGCAAAATACTACCACATGCGCAGCCACATACAGGACGCCTGCTGTAGTCGCGCATGCTGCTCATCGCGTATGCTGCCGCATACACGACGCCAAGCTGCCGAACTAAACCCCGGCCGGGTTTATTTCAGAGACCAGTTGGCTGATCACGGAGAGGCTCGGGCTGGCCAAGGCCGAGAAGCTCGCGTCCACCCGCGAGGCGTATGGCGCTCTAATGGAAACGGCCCGGAGTGCGCGCAGCTTTTACCCGCTCTCCAGCTCCTATGTGGAAAACGGGCTCGCCAAGGTACGGGGTCATGCCGGCGCTTGCAATGCCCCCCCCCCCCCCCCCCACACACACACACACACACACCAACACACACACCCTTAAACTAGCCCGCCGTGTTGCCACCGGTGTTCCGCTCGTCACTTCCTGAAGACAGTGCCGTTGCGCGATGAAAAAGCGCTTGCGCCATCTCGCGGCCGCGGGCTTCTTATGCCTACGGGATCAGAATCATGATGAGTGTGTTTGACGCTTTTGCTGCCCGCTGCAGACGATTCTGGAGGGGCGGAAGAAATTCCTGAACGGGCCTCAGCTGGTCCCCCTCGACAACCACCCGACCCTGCCAATGGAGTGGACGGTGTACTTTCGGCTGAGGCTTGACGACTACAAGAACACCAAGCCCAAGAGGCTTCAGCTCCTGTCACAGCGCGTCAAAAAAGCGGGAAAAGACCTCACTTGCTGGGGGCTGTATTCCGAGGTACCGCACCGGGGCTGCTTTCCGCGTCGCCGCTTGAAAGCAAGCCCACCCACACAGCCCCCCATCTGACAGACGTAGTGGTAGGTCGTGCAAAGGATACAGGATATGCCAGGATACGCGGTACGGGTACCCGGGTAGCGCTGATATTCGCTATTACGGGGCGTTGCGGGTATGCGGATGCCTGACACCGTAATATTCATCGAGTTCGCGGGTCCAGGGCTAATGAATTATCTGTCGCAGCACCGAAGGAATTCCGTCACGCGTGGTAAAAGTTTTAAGTGACATTTGGTTTTTTCGCCCCCAGGACAGGACTGGCAGAAACTGACGTGACCGGTACCCGTATTCACGCCTTTCGTATCCTCCTATATAGATAAACAAGTTTGAGCAGTACAAAACGGTAAATTGATGTGAACCGTGGTTACTGTAGCCAGCTGCTCATTGGCCCTGATTGCGCTGCTGCGTGAATGATTCCGGATGGCTGAGCCTGCGTGGTGTGCATGCAGGGGCTCTACAAGTACGTGCTAGTCTACGGAGGGCACAACCTTGAAGGGGAGGCGGTGGAGATCGAGTTTGCATTTGATCGCGACAACGCCGGCACCAACCCGCTGGGCCTCAGCCTCGTTGCGCTGACCGTGAACGCCACTCATGCGACTGTGATGCTTGAGGTGATTCCCCTCCCGACCCCTGCCAACGCTGTACCCCTGTCATCAATCGCGCAATGCTTTTTGGGCCCATGACGCCTCACATGACTGCCTTTTGATGTGCGCACTCGCAGTCATGCCTGTCAAGCTTTCTGACATTGTCGCCTGAATACCCCCATTCCCCTTGCCCCACACACGCACGCACAAACGCCTCCTCGCTGACGGACCGGTGCCATTTTGACTGTAGGACGCCGGAGAGCTCATTGTCGTGGATGGCCTAGACAAGCAGGTGCTGTTGCCAGGCGTCGTGAGGCAACAGCTGTGGGACGGCACACAGCCCACCGACTGCCGCGGTGGGAACTACTACCTTGGCGACGAGGGCCTGGAGCTGGCTAGTTTCGAGTTCCACCCGTTTGAGCTTACCGAGTATACGGTAGGCCATCGCCTGCTGTTAAGTGATCAGCATCGCATCACTTGTTGTAGTCTGCCGCGTCCCTGCGCTTGCCTGCTGAGAACGGACCCCGGACGGATGCCTTACCTGTCCCCGCTGCCGTCGCAGTTCCACAACGTGCAAGAGGTGGGGCAGCCGCTGTCCCAGCTCGTCATCGGAGCGGCGCGCCCGCCCATGGTGCCGGCGGACGAGCAGAACAGCTACCAGACGGAGGCGCACCGCACCACCCAAGACTATGTCCTGAACAGCGCTGAGACGCTCGAGGGGCTGGTCCGGCTGTCTGGTGCGATGTCGATGGAGGGGGCTGAAGACGCCCGCCAGTTGAGCGAGGAGCTGATTGACACTGATGTGGAGGGCGACCTCGCCCTGGACCCCTTCGAGGCGTACCTGCTTGCCCTTGACGGTGCCGAGCCGGTAGCGTCAATTCTTGCAGAGGGCGAGGTGACGACGGTCGCCCGTACGGCGCCATCAAACTCCTCGCTACCTGCCGGCCTCAGCTCTGCCTTTGCGGAGATGTTTGCCAACGGGGACGACAACTTCACGCTGGCCTGGTGGGCGGCGGCCAGTCCCTATTTCCCCGAGGCCGAAGAAACCCGGGAGCTGATGACGTTTGTGGACGATGCTGGCAGCAGCCTGCCTCAACTGACGGTGCGGCGGCCACTCTCTTGCATGGCATCATTCTCTGAAGCGGACAAGCAGCCGGGGCCCTTTGTCAATTAGCATGAGAGCCACGCTCGCACCTCAACTGGCTGCCCTCTGCGTTGTGCAGGTTGAGTATGTGCATGGCGGTGCGCTCCCTCTGTCGGGAGGCTGGATTGTGCGCTTCAACGGGGCGCCGGCATGCATGGACCCCGCACTGAGCAGTGAAGAGTCGTCGATGTGCCTGAGGTCACCCGCCTTCTGGTGCCAGGTCCGATTCAAAATACGCAAATCTCTTCAGATATGCCTGAGTGCCATGGGGGCAGGATAGCCCGATTCCTTTTTTTGCAGATCACAGCTATCCAACATGCCCACTTCCCATGGATGTGTAATGTCCCTTCAGGCGTCAGACTCGGGGACCCATGACGGCCTGTGGCGGCACTTTGCGCTGCGATTCTCGCAAGATGCCGATGCCGCCACCCAGCGGCTGGATTTGCTACAGGACGGGAAGTGCTTGTGCGCTGTGTCCTTCCCAGCAGAGCCAAGCATGGTTCCGCATCGCTCTGCGGGGTGCGCCGTCTCCGAGATGCAAAGCCCATGAAGTAGTGTGGCCCGGCATTGCCACCGCATCGGATGTGCCCCGACATGCCGGATTGAGCTTCTGACACTGAATGCCAATGCCCCCTCGCCCGCAGCTCCCTGCGCGTCGAAATGGTCGACCACAGCAGTGCTGCTGCCTCAGAATTGGCGCTCCAAAAGGTCGAGGTGTACTCGCAGTCTCTGACTAACCCTCAGATGCTGGCGCTGGCAAGCAACCCTGAGGTGAGTCGACGCACTGTTGAACGGGCATTGGCTCTGTCTGATCCCTCTTTCATCCATCGGGCAGGACGGGAGGCCTCCTAACCGACTCCCGGCGCTTGGCCGCTGTCTCGCCTCCAGCTGCAGGAGTGTCTGCCCCTGGATACAATGACGGATAACGCGGACTATGCCTCCTCCTTTGGCCAGGTCAGACCTAGCCGTACGCCGCAGATGTCAACCTCGTACCATGGCATGACATCGCCCTGACAAGCCCTACGCACATCGCCACACAAAAGGCCTCCTTTAGTGCGTATATCCTGCCGACAATGTGCACCCGTACTTACGCCCACGGCTGTCGCCCTCACTAGTCCTGCGCAGACCTCGCGGAGCAGCGCTCCGCAAACCAATACCAGGGCTCCAGCGCCTGCTCGCTTCCCTCCGCGGCTCGGAACTGCCCCGTCTCGTGCCGCAACCTGACGGCGCCGCTGTGCTTCGACGGGATAGTGTCTGCGCCGGCGCCTGGGGAATCCCCTTTCGGCGAAGTCACCAAGTCAGTATGGCCCCCACTCCTCCGTCTGCGTGCGCGGTCAGTCTGAATGGAGCCCAGTCCCACCGAACATAAGGTCACCCCTTTACGGAAATGAGATGGCTCAACGATTACGTTGAACCTATTTAACGGCCGGAGTATCGTTTAAAGATAGTTAGTACCGCTGACATTTTCTTGGATGCGGCAATTTCTGATTTCTGACGCGACCAGTCCTGATGCCATCAACATCAGTCCACGCCGATACTTTCTGCCGCTGAGGTATGATATAACAGGACTCCCCGGACGCACAACCTGCAACCGCGACCCCCTAACCGCCTCCATGCTGGTGCCACCCTGCAGAGTCTTCCTCTTTGAGCCGGCCGCCCGCGCAGCGAGGTTCCCAAACTACGGAGACGACGCCTATTGGTCCTCCCTTGAGCAGCAGAGCACGTTGCAGTGGGACCGAAAGAACGACCTGCGCCAGGTCTGGCCTCCACTCACCTGGCCACAACGGCTTCTGGACAAACTCAACCAACAATAGCGCAATGCAATTACGAGTGCTGCCAGCAATAGTGAAGCGCAATATTGCCGCATGACTTCGGAAGTGTACAAGATGAAATGAAACATGTACTTACAGAGATACATGTACTTATCGAAAGTGATTCTTTCTATTATGTGTACATCTCGTCTCGGCGGGGTCCTTCTTGTGTGACTGAATCCCCTATGCGTCTGTTCGCCATAACAATCCAGACTCACTGCCGATTGTCTGGCACAGCAGGCCTGGGTGAAACTATCGAGCATGGTGGAGAACCTTGAGTACGGCACCGTCATTACGGCCAGCGACCTCAAGGGCCGCACCCCGGCGGACCCCATTTGGCGGGTCCCCGCCCCCGGCGGTGGCCTCCGCTGCCCAGGCAAGTGCCCCTCCCCCCCCCCCCCCCCCCCCTTCTTCTCATGCACACACCCTCCCTTTTCTCGGTAGTAGTCCCCACGCCATATCACCCTAGCAGCAACCATAGGAGCTGCACGTGCTCCGTGTCTGACTGTGGACTGAATTGCTTGCGGCCAACGCCTCCGGTGCTGCGGGGAGCAGGCGAGGAGCTCGGCCTGGAGGTGTTTTCAGACATCTGCAGCTCGGAGCAGACGCACCAGGGTATCATGGCGGACCTGCTCGCGCAGGGCCGGTCGACGGATGACATCAACATTGCTACCCACTTCGAGTCAGGCATGATGGCGGCGGGGAACAGGTGCGATGCCGCCGACACATGGAAGCGGATTATGGGTATGTGGGAGGCGCCTCTCCACCGCAGGATGGGACCGTCAGCTGATTCCCGATGTCGTGTGCGGCGGCCTCAGCTTCTCTATGTACATGTGGGCGAGGCGGACCGGCAAGGTCGCTGTCCACATGGTAGGCATCGACGCAGACAACAACATCTGCTTCGACTTCAACAGCACGCATGCGATGATGATGCGCCGGAACTTGGTGCACCCCCCCCCCCCCCCTTTGTCCCCATCACCACCAACACACCCTGTTTCCGCCTCCGCCTCAGCTAACGCCCGTCTTGACTGCACGTTCTTTCAGTTGTCCGGCGGAGTGATATCTGATGTGGAGGAAGCGGTGAGCACCGGCATCGTCACCACTGAGCTGGCGCAAGCTCGCCTCTCCACCTCACAGTATGCGTCAGGCCCCTCGCCCCCGCCCCCCAGATCACTCTCACTCACAGCTATACAACCTTGTTTGCTCAACTCTCAAAGCTTCTACTGCAGTATTGGCATTCAATTGCTGCCGGGTGATGCAGCGTCCAAGTCGCATCGCACTGGGGCTGTATGTTCCCTCTATGACCTAGGGCTAGCTGGCGTGTTGGGGTACTCGTCAGCATCACCAACATAGCTTGTCTCCTATGGGGCAACACTGCTGTACATCCCAGGGCGTTCTGTACAATGTCGGATGTTTTGAACACTTTGTAAATAAACATATTTTTTTTCGAAACTTTCTAGAAGTCGTAAACGGTCGTTTTCGACACTGGTCGACTAGGGAGGCATATAGGCGGCCGGGGAGGTGGGGCGCTAAGGCCGGTGTCGCGCCGTCCGGCAGGTCGGCCGTCGAGTGGAAATTCTTCGGCCTTTCCGTGGATGCGGAGAACGAGGACATCATCTTCGCGATCGACGACAGCTACACAAAGATGCACCTGGCCGGCCTCTCGCGCGGCGAGTGGGGCTGCAACAGCCTCAAGTTCATCGCCAACCTCGGCGGTGACATCAGCGTGTCGCCCATCAGCGTGCGGCGTGCCAGCATGACCGTCAGCGACGTGCAGCAGCTGCACCTCGCCACCCGCAAGATATACCGCCAGATGGTGGGCCCGCGGCGCTCCAAGCGCGACAGACTGACGCCGCGGGAGCGCCGCCGGGAGCCCTTCACCAGCCCGATTGTCGGCATCGCGCCGCCGCTGCTGCTCCAGGTAAAACACAATTGCCACCGCCCGCAGCTTAGCTCTCACGCCGCGTACTCGTGTTTTAGACGGTGTTTTAGACGGCGATTCAACAGTGATGGAAATTGGGTCACCGGCCCTGAATCAGTCTTGCCGAGTGGCAATACTCGCTGTATATGTTGTAGGGATGCTGCAAGGGTTTCACTGCTAAGGATTTTAAAAACTATTCGCTCATCGTTACGATTATTACATGAGCTAGCTGCAGAAGGCGATTTCAGAAAATCACCAGAGAAGGACAAGCGGAAAGGAAAGGAAAGGATCGTTCCGATGATCGTTCCGAACTTCCGATACCTTTCTGCTTTATGCTGCGTTCCCTAGCGCCTTTTTGGGGGCCCCCGGGACAGGACTGGCATCAGCGTCGCCGGCTAACTTGGATACCGGAATGCAGTGCGACGAATGTACTATTCATACATGATGTACATGCCGTAACCACGCGCGGGATTGCAGCGGCAAATTTCAGATTTCGACCCCCGCAAAGACAGGAAAACTATATTTATCGTGAAATATCAGAATATCCGCGACTAGCATATGGATGATCCAAATCACTGCTGCAAATCCATATGTTTGCTTGTTCTTTCGCTAACCCTTTTATATATATCTTACGGTAGAGGGTACATCAATTTTGACGGTATCTGAAATGCGCTTAATCCAGCGAAGCGTCGATTTATTTTAAAATAAATCCGCTGTGAGCTTTATTGCCGTACGGATACCCGTACAGTGCAGCGGATCGGGCCCATATAGGTGCATGACTAAAGCGCTTATCTACTGGTATGTACTACTAAGTACTATAATCCACCCACCCGCCCCCCCCGCCCACGGTCCTTAATTACACAGCCGTCTGATTACGATCTCACGGTTGGGAGGCTATGAGTACTGGTACTCGCTACTCGCTGCTGGTAATGGAAAAAAAACTGGTACGGGTACTTCAAGCGCTGGCAATGCGAACGCTCGCTGCTGGTACTGATACTCGCTACTCGCTGCTGGTACTGCTGGTACTGGTGTGAATTACAAAAAGGTCAGTAGCAAAAGGGCAGTATACAGGCGGGTACTGGTACTGGTACTCGCTACTCGCTGCTGGTAATGGAAAAAAAATCTGGTACTTCAAAGCGCTGGCAATGCAAACGCTCGCTGCTGGTAGCGACTACTTCAAAGCGCGCTGGCAATGCAATTCATCGAACTGTAGGCCAGTGATATAGAACCCGTCCTTTTAAAATTTTCTGAAAAATCGACGCATCGCTGATTCAACTGCTAAGTTACTTCATATACATAATATCCGCTACTAAATCAAACCGGCAACTAAATCCGCTATTTTTTCCAGATAGCAAGAGGGTGGTATGGTCGGGCGGTATGTGCAGGAGCTTCCCCCGCAAGCATACTTCTACCCGGGCACTCCTTCGAATGGCAAAGTATAAAGAGCGCTGAACAAGGGCCCGGGCGGTCGGTGTGCCGTACCAAGTCAGGTTATAGATTGGGTGCATGTTTTTCAACCGCAGCGATTTGGCATGTCCGGTATGTGCCGGCTTGTCAGCCTGCATGTCCCGGTGTCGCCCCCACATGTCAATGTCTTCGCGTATATATATGTTCAGCTGATGCCTTTCGCCCGCTTTCGTGCCCTGATTCTCTTATGTACATCGCACACGCCTTCTGTCAGCGCTTGCCTTCTGCGCTCACTCCCCCCCTGCTTGGTGTCATTGCCACAGCGCCGGAGGGACTCCCCGGCAATTGACTCCGAAGATGCCGAACAGTGCCAGGTCTGACCACGCCACGCCCTTTTGCCCGTGTTTGCTTGCCTGCATGTACTGAGTCGCTGCCTCCCTGTGCCATGTATGGATTTAATAAAAGAACTATCCCGCACTTTGTTACTATATTACATTATACTACATATGTTATATTCTACTACATATTTTATATCATAATACACATGTTTTATTATACATAGTAATATGACATATTTCTATGCTATATGTTATGTGATAATAAAGTATTATGCTTTAGATGAATGAAGCTATGAACTACATATTATTCAGCGATAGTATGCGTTATGCGTAGTATTATGCATGTATGAACCGAACATTGTTCCAAAGCGGTGTGAAAAGAAGCATTTAGTGTTATACTCCCATTGTGTGGATTCTTACCACGTTGTGTGTTGCCCCTCGGTGTGCCGCATCGGTAGGACGTTGTGGCCAGCAAGGTCGGCAGCCACCTGGTGGGGCAGCGCCAGAGCGTGTGCCGCGAGGTGTACCAGTGCGCCCTCAACCAGGCCATCCTGCCCTCGCAGTGCGGCCAGCGCAACGGCTCGGCCATCGGCGTCACCGACGAGAACGAGTTCTTCGGGCGCGTCGCCCAGAGGTACAAGGATCGCGAGGTCTACCCCGAGTTTGCCTGGTCGTTGGACAACGACATCTTGGTGCGCGACGGCAAGGTGCTGTTCCCGGAGGACAATTACGTGGACGACCGCACGCTCTCCATCCGCGTCCTCACCTGCCTCTACAACTACGAGACCATGGTGGCGGCGATCCTGGAGGCCGAGTACAACCTGCGCGGGCTGGAGGTGGTCAAGACGGTTAGCGTGAAGCAGACCAAGCTACTATCGGCAGCAGAGTACCGCACCTGGCAGGTGGTCATGATCGTCTGTGCGGTGCTGGCGTTCTTCATCCTCGCCATGGCGCTGCCAGCGGCCATCGAGGTGAGGCGGCCGCGGCTCCCCGACGTAGTGACAAGAGTGGGAAGGGAGGGTTAAGCATGCGGCCAAGTGCATATGTTACACTATGGGAACCCCACCCCCTCCACCTAAAACCATGAAAAAAAACCCTAAACCCACACCCCCGAAACCATAGTGGCCGCGTGCAGTTTACAGTGTCATCTTGTCAGACTAACAGCGGCATGCCTTTCCGTTACACCCCCCCCCCCCTAACTACCACTACTAGTACTGTTGGCATAGAATGATCTGTTACCTCTTTATTTAGCCAATGGACCTACAGGTATTGTTTATAATTGTCTTTATATATATTCAGCTGATGGGCCGATATCTGGTCTTTTTTCGCTCCCGGGACAGGACTGGCACCAGTGTAACCCTTGCAGCGTCTCTACGACAGCCGTTTAGGCAGCAATCCAGTTATAGTCATCAAGTGAATCGCCAAAGCAACGCGTCAAAGTCTGGTTAGTAAGAGCGCTTTTATAATTGAGTCTTGATGGCAATTACTATATCTCGTTAATTGTTTCCCACTAGCGAGCGTTATTCTTCCTGTAGTCATGATAAGGCAGACGTCCCTATCGTTCCAGGTATTTCCATACCCGAAACCGGTCCGGGTATATTCGGAACAGGTACGATACCTGGTACGCCCCGGAAGCTCTTGTCATTCAGCTTGGCGCTGCCCGCCATCCCGCGGTGCTGTCACTGCACCACTCACCCACCACCACGCACAAGCGGCAGCACATCGGCTGCCGTATCGTGCATAGCTGCAGATTTGACCGCTACGTTCAGCCCCGTGTGACATGCCTCACCTCTCGTTGACTGTCACCGCTCGGTCGGCGCGCGACTCCATGGCGTGCTGACCGGCGCTGCGAGCGCGGCGGAGCACTAGTCGCGCGACGCCCGAGCACCCGAGCTGGTACGCTGAACAGGGAGTAGACAGGTCGGTGGCATAAAGGCTTGACCGTGGTGGTCAAATATGCGGCTATGTACGATACGGGAGCCGGTGTGCTGCCGCGCATGCGTGGTGGGTTGAGTGGTGCAGCGATGGCCCCTAGCTGCTGGGGCGGCGGTGGAGGTACTGTTCTAACAACTGTGGGATTCCAGTAGGACTGCTATGGTAGGAGGTCTCTTCTACCGGAAAACGTCGATTTCTTGTAGGAGTTCCGACGTCCTACATCCGTCATTACATCCGTCAGGTAAGGCGTCCACGGACGACTTACGTGATACGGTAGGAATGTCCGCCTAAGCACTCGTATATCGACCGTGTCTCTAGGTGCTCAGATGAAAACTCGGTACATTATTTCGACAAAGCAAGATAGATAATTAAAACAGCAGTGGTGAAAAGACGCCGCTGGGTCCCATGGAATCCGCACTACACTTTCTCAGGGCCTTCCAGTACACTTGAATGGCGTGGTGACGCAGCCGTTATCAGTCATGCCCACTGTTGGCGCGGTGGGATTGGCACGCAATGCCATCTGCTCCGTGTGCTAACCGGTGTTGGTGCGCGGCGCATTTGCGCTTGTCCCCATTGCCGGCCGATGTCTGCAGGAAGTCAAGACCGTCGTCCGCAACTTCCAGAAGGCCCACAACAGCGTGGTCACCAAGATGGGGACCATGAGGGCCACCCGCCGCTGGACCATCTCCAAGTTCAACCTCCAGAACCCCATGTACTACAACGCTGACACAACGCAGCCGGATGTGCTGGACGTGCTGTTCTTCCTGTCGATTCTGCTTCTGCTGGTGGCAGAGCTCATCATGAAGCGGGGGATGCTGGACGACGTGACTGCGGCGTTCGGGGACCTGTCGGAGCAGCAATGGGGGCGGCCAGACCGCACGTTTGCGGAGGAGATGGACATCTTTCTGGACCGGGTGAAGCGGGCGGACGTGCGGATGTCGGTGGAGTCGGACGTCAAGGTCATCAGCTTTGTGATTTTGCTGCTGATTGGCATACGCCTGGTGGTGTTCATGAAGGTCCACCCGCGCGTCGCGACCATCACCCGCACGTTTGAGACTGTCGGCACCGAGCTCCTCAACTTCCTGTTTTCCTTCGGCATCATTTTCATCTTCATGGCGCTCACGGCGCACCTCAGGTGCGATCCTCCCTCCTGCAGTAATGGTTGGATAATTACACAAAACGACGTTAACAATAAGTAATACTATCGCGCGTGTGCGCTTAAAGTGGCAAACATTTAAATGGTCGTGCCTGGCCGTGTTTTTGCCACCCTTGTAGCGTTTTTTTGTTTCCTTTTCTTTTCTGTAATTCTGGTAATATGCTACTGTTCTGGTTATTGCTGAAGTTCCATCGTAATAGTGTTTCGACAAGATGGTAACAATTCCGTAATCCTTAATGACTGAGAAACCCCTAGCAAGCGGCCTAAGTAATCATTAACGATATGTTAACGCGTTCAGGATGCCTTTAGTTATACCGTGTAACATGATACGCAAAAGTAGGACGATTTATGCTGCCAGTATGAGTAATGCATTTTCGCCGTTGTACATCGGTCCGCATTATTCCAGTATCACTATATAATTTTAAACACCGTACGTATGCTTTACCTGGATACATGGGCAATATACAAACTCAAACAATGTCCTCAGTGCTCTGAAATCGATTCGCAACACGACTAAGATGTATCTGTCAGTTTTCTTCTAAAATAATCCAAACTGTCGACACATTTTATATTTTATTTTATTTCTAATTTCCAGAACTTTAATTTCAACAGACTGGTCTGTCTCTGCGATATGGCCGTCGCCCCCTGCCATGCTGAATGGGGGGCCTTTGCCAGGGAATGGTCATTGCTTCCGCCAGGCGTTGAATACATCGTCCGTGGCGCCCGTTGCAGGTTTGGTGCGCAGATGCAGGCGTTCTCCACCTTCCGCGCGTCTCTGCTCACCCAATTCATGGTGCTGCTGACCGTCGACCTGCCGGACTTTGGAAAGGACATCTTCATGACAATCTACGTGGTGGGGTACGTGGTGCTCTGCGCGCTGTCGCTGCTCAACTTCTTTCTGGCCATTGTGGTCAACGGCTACACCAAGGTCAGCGAGGATGTGCTGGAGAACAAGGTGGTGAACTCAATCGGGAAGGACGTGCTGCTGGTGCTCCGCGACGTCTGGCTTTGGCCGTCCCGGCGGTGGATCGAGAAGACGGAGATCCTCAACGTGCTGGCACGCGCCTACCCTCACGTCTTTGAGAACGGCTACAACCAGGCGGACACCTACAAGGAGGAGCTGCTCAACCGGAACGAGTGCATCGATCTGTTCGCCGCCGACGCGATGGCCACGCAGGGCCCCTCGCTTCGCCGGACCCGCTCGCCGCTCTCGCAGGTGGCCACCTGGCTCCGCCTCTCCAACCGACTGCGTCCGGCCAGGCTGCAGGATCCCGTGGATGCGGCGCTCACCATCGGCGAGGTGTTTGACCACTACAGGCGACAGTTCCACCGGACGGTGTTGGTCGCGTCGCGCATGAGCATGGAGGTCTACCGGCACCAGGTGTCACAGAATGCCTTCGCCAACGCGCCGCCAAGCAATGACAGCCCCGCTTCCTCATCGAGCCAAGAGGGCGATAGCCCGCGCGCATCCCCGTAAATCGGGGAGCTGTAGAGTGGTGATAACGCGGCTGCGGAACGTGAGGCGGCGGTGTGGCGTGATGCCGCGCCCCTTGCGAGAGCAGTCAACATTCGCATGCGGATATTATTCATTGGCTGTATCAGATGGGATGAGGCTAACACAGATGTGGTGCTGCAAGTTTAGTGAGGCACAGCGATGTGCTGAATGTTTCTTGATCGTGATATTGCTACCCAGTTTTGAGGTTGCCAGTGCAGTGCCGCCGAGAGCAGTGCTGCATTGTTCCCCAGGGGATGATGCGCATGTAAGCAATGCAGAGGAATGTGGTTGCGAGATGTATACAACCGCGCGGCCCGAGTTGTTTTTAACTCCCTATCATCAAATATAAAAAAGCAGCCTGTAGCATGCTGGAGCATATATCTTTACTGTAGTTGCCGAAAATCATCACATCTGTAGTGATACATCTACATGATATATCCCATTATATCTGTAATAATACATGTACATGAATTATCTGCTGCTGATGATAATTTTAGTGGACGGTATGTGAAGGTAGGTATGGTCAGGTATAGTAGGTATTTGAAGTGTATGTGCAGTCGCAGTATATAGCTCTCATCAAGCAATTTAATGAATGCGTTATGTTGACTGTTGGATGATCGCCAGATGCATGTGCCCGGTGGTTCATCCACCTCGAGCGGGTGACGATAAGCTGCTGCAACAGGTAGTGTGCAACGGTCTTCTACTTCTCGACATTATATAACAGTAATTTAACCTATTTTGCACCGTGGAATTCATTTTGCACCGTAGGGTTTGTTTATACCCTAGTTCCCGGGTTTACTATCAGTACTTAAGACTCACTGGTGATGTAGCTTGGGTTTGTAGACCTTGGGTGCAGTGCAGCATTCAACAGCATGAAGGCCAGCCGCGACGCATATCCAATGTTGGTTTTGGAGCATTTTGTCCAAAATGGGACAAGATGAGGCAATGAAATCAATATTTATTATGATTATTACATCCAGCGGCTAGCTAGCCACAAGACGTTGCTGATAGTTTATTCGTTGAGCATCCCCAACTCAAGCAAGTCCTTCTTCGTGGCTGCGTTAAACTTGACGACTCCGCCGGGTTTGCGTTGCGCTGGGGTGGTTGACATGACGTGGACGCAGTTGTTTCGTGGCTGGCTGATTTGCCACCCAGTTTGCGCATATGTCTTCACGACTTGGACGCTTTTACCGTACCACTTCTTTCTGACCATGGTGCCGTCCTCGTTGAACACCTCTCGACTTCCCGACGCGTCGTGGATGGCCTTCGCGTACGATAGGGGGACGGCTTCAACAAGCTTCCAAGGAAGCGTCAGGCACTTCTCCCAGCTTGTGTCAACTGGCTTCTTCCCTCCTTTTGTCTGCGCGTACAACCATAGGGGCATGAGGGGTTTGCCCTTTGCATCGGCATGGAAGGGCTCGTATACGGCCACGGTCAACGTGTCTTCGGTAGTCTCGCGCGACTTCACAAGCCCGATGACGAATCTCGACTCCCAATCACCAAGAGTTTCAGGACACTTGTCTTCCTCATGCACCTAACGATGACCAAGACCGCGAGCTATGTTAGTCCCGAGCGACACGCCACGCCATTTTTGTCCCAGCTGGGACAAAATAACAAGCAAGGTAGAAGAACAAAATTGTTTTGTCCCGTAAAGGACAAAAATGACAAACAATGGGACTCACATCGGAGACGTCGATGACAACGAGGTTCGAGCCCTTTGCATCGCTGGGCGATGTGTTGTCATGAAGCCTCTCCTTGGCGCCGGCGTGAACTCCCCGGAAGGCGCTGTCATCTTGAAGCACTTGAGCACGAACCTCGGCTTCCACGCGAGCGGCTTCGGCATTGTTGAGGTCTGCGTTGGTAGCCATCGTGTGACGTGCCTCAGCAGGCGCGGTCTGCCCGTGCTCGCGCAAGAAGTCGTCAACTTCCTCTTTATGTTGCGGCCAGAACCCGGAGAAAGCTGCCGAAGGAGCAGTTTGCATCTCATCCAAGTCGTCGAGCAGATTCTTCCAGCTCTCGCGCTCGACTGGGGAGAAGTGCCACTGGACCGCCAGGTCCGTGATGTACGACCTGACCTTCTTGAAATCATCCAAGTACCTCTGGACCTTCACCGCGTCGGGCTTCTTTTTGTCGCAGAGAGCGTACAAAAGGGGCCGGCCCGCACGAATCTCGGGCGTCCCAGTTGGCGCGCTCTTCAAGATCTGCACGGGCTCAGAAAGCGGTGTGTTGGACCACAAGGCGGTGCGCAACGAGCCGCCAGACGCGGCGGCGTCGTCACGGGTGAACTCGAATTTGTGCGGCTTACTGATGTCTTGAATGTGGTCTTGGAAATGGGGCCTTAACCACTCAGAGAAGTCGAGGGAGAATGAGAGCTCAGCAATCTCCGGAGTGGGCGAGAATGCCTTCGCCACCAAGTCAAGAAAGGCCTCGATTGTGTAGGCGGAGCTGCGAGATAGCGCAAGACTGATGCGGCTGAAGATCTGGTCAACCCGTTCGTGAGTGTGCCCGACAGGCAAGAAGACCAAATGAATGACATCGCAGATGCCGATAGACACAAGCCAATTGCAGAGGGCGGCCACGTTCCTATTCTTGTTCTCCCTGACGGTGTTGTCCATCTGGATTCTGATGTACGGAATCTTTCTACCACGGTGTTGAATCTCCTGCATCGCAAACCAGATTTCATCAGTCCAGGGCTACTGGACAACCACGGCGAACCTATCGGGAGGCTAACGAGCTCACCTTCATGATCGTGATCCATATCAGAGTGCACGTCGTGGACGAATCGTGGGGAATGGTGTTGGTGTAGTAGTAGATGTCGTCCGGGCGGTATCCGTCGTACTTCACACAGGTGAGGTGGTACTTGAGGAGCATGTCGGGCTTCACAGTCTTGGGGATGCGAACCCAGTGAGGCAGCAGGGTCTTCGCGGAGTCCATGCTATCAATTTCGAAGAAGAAGAAGTTTCCATGGCCAAGGCGCGACTGGAAGACGGCGTTGTTCAGATCCCTTCGTTCCTGGCGCACTCTCTCGAGGTGTACCTTCTGCTCAGCTCTGACCTGACGCCTCACCAGCTGCTGATGTTGACGGTGCACTTGACGTTCCTCTGGCGTCATGTCCTTTGTGCAAATCTCGCGAGCTTGGTCTCTGAGTGCTTTGCCCGCCGCGCATATGGGACAGTGGCTGAATCGCTTCACCTTCGGCGTGGTGACATCCGGGAAGTCTTCCTTCCAAGTCCGGCGGAAAGTGTCGAACGATGCGAGCTTCACTTCGCTCTCGGTAGCCAAATCTACAAAGGGGCAGGGGCGTGATATGTCGGTATACAAATAAGGTCTCATAATGCGAGACAGAAAAGTTCGGTCTGAAGTGGGTCGAAATAATTATATCGGTAGTGGGTGAATAATTCTGTAATCAGCATGGCGAAACAATCTGTCAACAGTGTGACGAAACGGTATGCCAGTAGTGGGACAAAACCGTATCTCAGCAGTGGGACAAGACGTT
This sequence comes from Tetraselmis striata, assembly GCA_006384855.1. Lineage (NCBI taxonomy): Eukaryota > Viridiplantae > Chlorophyta > Chlorodendrophyceae > Chlorodendrales > Chlorodendraceae > Tetraselmis > Tetraselmis striata. The sequence goes on from VCJN01003036.1 coordinate 25,031, forward strand.
CTCTCTGCAGTGGGACGATATCGGCTAATTATGTGGGACAAATACTTTTGCGGTCGGTGGGACGAAACGGTATGCCATGAGCGGTGCGAAACGTTCTGTCATCAGTGGGACGAAATCGGTCCGGCGTCGGTGGGACTAAACGTTCTGGCGATAGCGGGACGAAACGTTCTGTCATCAGTGGGACAAAACGGTTTGTCATCAACGGGACAAAACGGTTTGTCAACAGTGGGACGAAACGGTTCGTCATCAGCGGGACAAAACGGTCTGTCAGCAGCGGGACAAAACGGTTTGTCATCAGTGGGACGAAACGGTTTGTCATCAGTGGGACGAAACGGTTTGTCATCAGTGGGACGAAACGGTCTGTCATCAGTGGGACGAAACGGTTTGTCATCAGTGGGACGAAACGGTTTGTCATCAGTGGGGCGAAACGGTTTGTCATCAGTGGGACGAAAGGGTTTGTCAACAGTGTGACGAAACGGTTTGTCATCAGTGGGACGAAAGGGTTTGTCAACAGTGTGACGAAACGTTCTGTCATCAGTGGGACGAAACGGTTTGTCATCAGTGGGACGAAACGGTTTGTCATCAGTGGGACGAAACGGTCTGTCATCAGTGGGACGAAACGGTTTGTCATCAGTGGGACGAAACGGTTTGTCATCAGTGGGACGAAACGGTTTGTCATCAGTGGGACGAAACGGTTTGTCATCAGCGGGACGAAACGGTCTGTCATCAGCGGGACGAAACGGTATGTCATCAGTGGGACAAAATGGGCCTCACCACGGAGAATGGCGTTGTCGTCCTCGGCCCACGACTTGTAGTAGTAGTAGACGCAAATCTTGGTCATCCAGGGAGGTAGGTGCTTCTTGAAGGTCTCGCTGTTTCCGTCATGAAAAGGCATGATCTCGACGTGACCGAGGTCATCCGAGAAGAAGTGCTCGAGAAACATGCGCACATGCTCCCTCGGTCCGGTCTGTCTGCTCTCGTATTGCTTGCGCTGCCTGATGTACGTGGGTTCGTTATCCACCACCGACCGCTGGATCACGAGACGTCTGTGTTTCGAGACCTGATGCAAGACCTCCCACGCACGCCCACACGTGTAGATGGGGCCGCGATGATCGAAAGAGCGCAAGTAGCCACCGTGATCAAACATGTAATCGAACTTGTCGGATGCCGACTCGTAGCCGCCCCTGAGAACCTGAGCGAGCCGGTCAAAGGAGCGGTTCTGATTGCCAGAGTATACAGTCAACGCACGGTCCAACACGGCATCAACGAGGGCCTCTCCGCACTGTGTGTATAGCTTGTGCACGCACTTGCGCGAACAGCATGGCGACTGCTCGCTAGCCTCCTTGGCGAGCATGAGGCGGATACAATCGCGAGAGGTGCGCTTGCTGATCAGAGACGAGACCTTGCCATTACCGCTTTCGGCGACCTCATCGCAGCCCTTGCCCCACGTGTACTTCCTTTTCTCAGGCTCCTTACGATCACTCGCACGCGCGTCGCAATCACACGAGTATCCACTGCGGCACGAACACAGCGGTAATGTAACTGTAGTGTCCGACGCGCCGGATCCTGGAGAGGAGGCCATGCTTTCGACCGCCGCCATGCAGCGCGGGGCGAGTGGGTGGGGGGGGGGGGGGGGGGGAGGACTGTGATCTGTGGTGAGGAAGAGTGACGGCCGATGACCGTTCTCGGACGGGCCGTTGACCGGGGTGCATAATATTCAGGTACGGGTCAAAATAATTGATGACTCAAATACCGTGCTATTTCGTGCTTCTTTCGTATGTCGGAAATAGTTCTATACTAGTAAGTACACCCAAATCCAATCCAAGGAATATATCATCCCATGAAGGAATATTATTGCCACGCCACTGTACTCTCGTACCGTTATGACTCTCGAGTAGAGAATATTTTATCTTCCAGTAATAGTAATATATAGTCGCAGTAGTTAGCCCTGTATATTCGTCGCGGTGCAAAATACATGAACCTGATGACGACGACGAGGTACACTATAGTGTGCGCACGCGCGCCGTTGGTCCAGCAGGGGTCAGAGCGGCGGCAGACGGAAACCACGTCATTTCCACCTCTCCCTCACCGCTTCCCACCAAGAAACACGCTCATCTACCGCGTCAACCTACCTACCGCCACAATGGCGCCGAAGAAGAACGAGCCTGCCAAGGACAAGGAAGACAAGGACGACGCCACCCCAGGTGAGTTGCGCGCGCGTACAGTAGCCGCCTGCCTGCTCGACGCGTGATACGGCCAGATCTAGCGAGTTCGGTTAGGGTTCACTGTAGAAGCGGTGTAATCTAGGACCACTCGAGGTGTAGGCAGACGAGTGGCAGCGTACAGTAGCCGCCTGCCTGCTCGACGCGTGATGCGGCCAGATCTAGCGAGTTCGGTTAGGGTTCCCTGTAGAAGCGGTGTAATCTAGGACCGCTCGAGGTGTAGGCAGACGAGTGGGAATATAAACACAAACGAGACGAGCGGCATCAGGGTCCTGCATGGTAGTATTACGTCCCGTCGAGGCAGCTGTTGCAAGCAGTAAGGATGCTAATTGGTGGTGGGAGGGGGTGGGGGTGAAGAGCGGCCAGGGGGAACCTCTGCCTGTACTCCGCCGTAAGGAGTGGTTTAATATTAGTGTGAAGCGCAGTACTTACAGACATTACATTATTAAACCGCAGTACATAATGTATTGAAAATATTTTTGTCATCAGTGGGACAAAACGGTTTGTCATCAGTGGGACGAAACGGTTTGTCATCAGTGGGACGAAACGGTTTGTCATCAGTGGGACGAAACGGTTTGTCATCAGTGGGACGAAACGGTTTGTCATCAGTGGGACGAAACGGTTTGTCATCAGTGGGACGAAACGTTCTGTCATCAGTGGGACGAAACGGTTTGTCATCAGTGGGACGAAACGGTCTGTCATCAGTGGGACGAAACGTTCTGTCATCAGTGGGACGAAACGGTTTGTCATCAGTGGGACGAAACGGTCTGTCATCAGTGGGACGAAACGGTCTGTCATCAGTGGGACGAAACGGTTTGTCATCAGTGGGACGAAACGGTTTGTCATCAGTGGGACGAAACGGTTTGTCATCAGTGGGACGAAACGTTCTGTCATCAGTGGGACGAAACGGTTTGTCATCAGTGGGACGAAACGGTTTGTCATCAGTGGGACGAAACGGTTTGTCATCAGTGGGACGAAACGTTCTGTCATCAGTGGGACGAAACGGTTTGTCATCAGTGGGACGAAACGGTCTGTCATCAGTGGGACGAAACGTTCTGTCATCAGTGGGACGAAACGGTTTGTCATCAGTGGGACGAAACGGTCTGTCATCAGTGGGACGAAACGGTCTGTCATCAGTGGGACGAAACGGTTTGTCATCAGTGGGACGAAACGGTTTGTCATCAGAGGGACGAAACGGTCTGTCATCAGTGGGACGAAACGGTTTGTCATCAGCGGGACGAAACGGTTTGTCATCAGTGGGACGAAACGGTTTGTCATCAGTGGGACGAAACGGTCTGTCATCAGTGGGACGAAACGTTCTGTCATCAGTGGGACGAAACGGTTTGTCATCAGTGGGACGAAACGGTCTGTCATCAGTGGGACGAAACGGTCTGTCATCAGTGGGACGAAACGGTCTGACAGGATATGATATTTTTAGGTCGGAGGTCCAAGCGGACATCAAAACCTACCGAGAAAGCAAAAGAATTCGATGCGCTCGGAGCGCTAGTCGGGAGAAAACACAAGGCGTCATCTTCTATGCCCGAGCAGCCGGCGGCGAAGAAGAGCCGTGCAGCCTCAGCTTCTGCAGCTGGAGCCGGCGCTGAGGCATCAGGTAACCCCTGGAAACCGAGCCTTTTAAGAGGTAGAGTGCCGGCTTACGGCACGCACTCGCAAGGAGAAAGATCGGCCGCCTTGCGTTTGAGGGCCCGAATCAAGAGCGGGCAGGTCCTCTCAGATGCTCAAATGCAGACAGCGCGAAGGCTAATCGATTACGAAAAGCTCATGCAAGCTTACTATCAATCAGGTCCTCGCCTCTCCAATCATATGATTTTTGTGAGTGCACTGTGTCATATTGACATTGTTTGAAATCATGTGTGTTGACAGGTTCGAAAGGACGCGCACAAGAGCCAGTAGCGACTAAAGCTTCAAAGGAATCCAAGGGAAAAGAAAAAGTTTCAGAAACGATTGTGACTCCAGGTAATTGTGACTGAAAGTATCAATCCCTGCCTTCTCACTCCCTTCGATTACTTTCTCGTCAATGAGTATCTGACGTTCCAACAGGTCGTAAATTGGCGCGGGCAACCGCGAAGGAAGCAGCTGGTAGATCGGGATCCCCAGGTAAGAAAAATCACGCTTGGCTTTGATGGTGTATGGCGATACCGTTCAGGGGTTAATCGTGGCGCCCACTGCAGGTGTGTTGAGTACTCTCTACTCATTCTTTACAGGTTCCCCCAATCAAGGCTCTTCTTTGTCTAAAGGCCCGCCTCAAGTACCGGAAACAGAGCCTGAGCCTGAAATAGAGCACACTGAGCCGGAGCCGGAGCCCGAGCCGGAGCCTGAAACAGAGCCCAATGAGCCCGAGCCAGAGCCTCGGCATGAGCCTGAAACTGAGCCCGCTCTGACGGAGCCCGAGCCGGAGCCCGAGCCGGAGCCCGAGCCCACTCGGCTTGACCCGGCGCCAGAGGCCGAGCTCGAGACTCCAGCGCCGACTACCGGGCAAGCGTCCGGTTCTGGAGCCTCTTGTTCTCGAGCCCCTGTTGCCGAGGCTCCGAGAAGGGTTCCTGAATTCCTCAGTATGTGCACGGATGAAGAGGTCTTCGGCACAGAGGAAGAACAAAGGCAACGGGCGGCGGAGAAGCGTAAGCAAGCTCTCGACATCACCGGCACTCCCGGACCCGAGAGGAAGACAAAGCTGATGACGGTCGCCTCTTACGACGACTTCTTTGACGAGAGGGACGGGTCCCAAGAACATGACTCTTACAGCGACTTTACCTCAAGGAGCTGGACTATCCACTGGTTCAAGAACGCAAGTGACAAGGTCGAGATCTATTTGTACATCGAATTGCACAAGGCGAGCCTGCTGACTGGCAAGGACTTTTTCGATGATCCGAAGGGGCCACTTCTCGCGTGTATCGGAAAGATCAAGGACGTCAAGCTGGACTCGGCCGGAAACTACGGGGTGAGTAAAGCTTATATGATGTCTGAATTCGTGTCAATGTCGTGTTTCAATAAGTATTAATATTCTTGTGCTTGTTACCGCAGATATCTCTTGAACCTTATCGCTTGACAGTGCACAAGGAGTACAGGATCGATGTCAGCTTTGAGAGGTTGCTACTCCACGCGATCCAACCGTCACTCCCCTTCCAACCGCGGTTCCAGTCTTACTACGCATGGACTTTGGTCGAGCGCAATGTGCTGGCGCAGGCGCTGACAGGTTTCGCGTCGGGTCAGATTGACATCGATGACTTGGCCAACATTGACAAGGATTTTAAGAACGCGCTTCCATACGTCAACACGTTGGCCGTCCCGCCGGCCTTGAATGGCTTCCACAACACCGGTGCCGTCGACTGGATCTCTTACGGCCACCTCAGAGTCGAGATTGCTGATCCAGAGGTGAAGACATCTCACGGTGGCGACATCAACATGTTGTACGCCGACAGAGTCAACCTCGTGGTCAACAAGGCTACGGGGCTGCCTTACATTTTCAGCTTCATATCCGATAGGTTCGTCGCTCCGCCGCCGGAATTTGAATTCCGTTCCCCAAAGCTCCAAGACTGCAATATGGTGGCGCAAAGCTACAAGGTAAAAGCCTATCGCGACCTGTTGTACCTATCCGGATCAGATATGTGTAGACAAAAATAAAAAAAATACACAATGCAACTTACAGACATCCCTTTATTTTGCATTTGTTATTCAGAGGAATCCTTCCCTATCCGCCGAGAATTTCTCAGTGTCCTTCCCAGTGGTTGCCAAGAATTTAGGCTTAACGTTCCGCGAAGAGTACGAGCCCCTCGCTCTGACCATGGCCAACTTCAAGGAGCTAGTCGCAGCAGACCAAGGCGGGGAGAAGCCGAGGTTGGCGGATTCAAGTTCCTACGAGCCAGAGATCGACGTCATCGACGAGTTTCTTCGCGCCCACGGCGCGCGTCAAGCCAACATCGACGGCAGCCACAGACGGGAGGCGAAGCGCATGGTGAAAGAAAACTACCCGCAAATCTACAACGCCAACAAAGGCATCCACCTCACGTCGACTAAGATGTACATCGGCCTCTCGCCGGAAGTCTGCCGCTACATGTCTATGAAGCTCAACGAGGCGGGTCACACCGTCGTGGGAGACACGTCGATGCACAAACTCCTGGTGAGTGACCCATTCTCCCAAATTACTATTTAGCTAACCGTGGCAGCAAATAGGCGTAAAGTGTGACAAAAGTCGTTCTGTCGTTAGCGGGTTAAAAATATGTCACAGTGGGACGAAACGTTCTGTCATCAGCGGGACGAAACGGTCTGTCATCAGTGGAACAAAACGTTCTGTCATCAGTGGGACGAAACGTTCTGTCATCAGCGGGACGAATCGGTCTGTCATCAGCGGGACGAAAGGGGTGGTCATCAGCGGGACGAAACGTTCTGTCATCAGTGGGACGAAACGTTCTGTCATCAGTGGGACGAAACGTTCTGTCATCAGTGGGACGAAACGGTTTGTCATCAGTGGGACGAAACGGTCTGTCATCAGTGGGACGAAACGGTCCGTCATCAGCGGGACGAAACGGTCTGTCATCAGCGGGACGAAACGTTCTGTCATCAGTGGGACGAACCGTTCTGTCATCAGCGGGACGAAACGGTTTGTCATCGAGGTACAAGCGTTCGGAATTTTGAAATCGGTGCAATTGTTTCTGCAGAACCTTCGCAGATGTTTCGAGAGCTGGTATGCAGAACAGGATGCAAATCGCCCCGGCTTTAGGGCACTTCCGCAAATCAGGGTAGTGAAGGAGTTCAAGAAGTCTGAAGTTCTTCAAGTTGAACTTGAGAAGATCGGCATAAAAGATGAGAAGAGCAGCGAGTTCTCAAATTTGATTGACCTCTGCTCGCGCCCACAACGGTGAGCTGCGTACATGTTGAAAATTTATCGTGTTGTTAATGCTGCTAGATTCTGACAAATGATTTGCGCAGTGTTTTTGAGCCCCTTGAGCAGATTTCTGAAGCCTACCGGCATGTGGACCTCGGGGTTCGAGGATGGGACGAAGCCAGAACCAAACTCGGAGACCTATTGGTGTACTACGAGCAAGAACTCGATAGACTCAAGCGGCGCCTCAATTACGGCAGGCAACTCACCCAGAAGGAAGTGAGCAAGGTTTACGAAGCAATTCGGAAGCCTATCAATACAATCCTCGATAACAAGAAGTACGGCTTCGGGAAAGACAGAGCTCACTTCCGAGTCGCCCTCATGGAGGTAAGTTGTGACCGACCCCAGTGTCTTAATCATATGGAATACTATCATTGATTCCTTTCTCCGTACTGAAGTTTGTTTTTCGACCCAGGATGTCGGCTTTGGCCCCGGTACGCCCTGGCTAGACGAGCCGTCTCTTGCCAAGCAGAGCGACAGCGCGGATCTCCCTGTGGGCCAGATGTACCTTGTGGTTGGACTGCTCATCCAAGGCGAGCACAGTGTGACCCCTTGCCTCTACGAGCTGGTGGATGACATAAAGCACGCCGGCGACAATGGCCCCATGGCTGTTACGCACACCAACGCGGAGTGGCTCGCGATGATTGAGACCTGGCGGTTTCGCGATCTCTTGCGTCGAGCAAGCATCAAGCTCATGAATGTCATTGACACGGCCAAGGGCAGGGAGACAATCCAACTGCTGACGCCGGACGAACCGGCCAGGAATTGGGGGAAATATCTCTCGGACCACATCATCGATTGGGATGTGCAAGACAAAGTGTCGGATGAGCAAGCGGCCGCTCGCCTTGACGCCATCACCAAGTTCCGAGCCAATGTTGATGACCTCGGCCCAACTGGCTTCCCCAGAAAGTTCCAGGATTTGTTCAAAGGTGCTCATCGCTCCGGTCCGTTGATGGTCTTGCTGACCCCTCCTGCCAGATGGGGGGACATGAAATCCGCCGATTGTCTCACACCACTACCGGTTCGAGAGCATATCGCGGCCACCAACACCACCATCAGGAGTGAGGCGTATCGCATCAAGAATCAGATGCCGGACTTAGTCATCTCCTTCTTCACAGAGTTTGCTCTTCTGGCATGTGCGCCGGAGCTTATCGCGGCTTCCGCTCCGAATGTTTCTAATGAGCTGTGGATATCGATGAAGGTAACTAAGATCTTGTGCAACCACAAATGCTCTTCTGAATTTTCGTTGTGAGCTATTAACCCGAATCTGTTTTCTAACACACACAGGCCGAGGAACTTCCGGTGATGCCCAAGGGAGAAGGGGTCGACAAGGATGACAAGGTGTGGTTGAACACGGAGCTTTGCAAGACTTGCATTGTGGAGGGGAACTTCAAGGCTCCCGCGACAAAACAATTCGCCGCGGACGCCATGTCGGCAGTTCGTGCCAAAAAGGCAACAGTCTTCATTGCCGACGCGCTTTTCGGAGCTGGTTCGCACACATGGGACTCGAAGGATGCTGCGTGGGGTACGGACGACTTCAACGACGTGTTTGCTTTCGCCAGGCAAGACAACCCCCACAACCCCGGTGCGTACTAGATGACTGTGCTTTCATTTATCTCATTCCCGATTTACCCCCGCGCAGGCAGTTGAATATCCTGACTGGATCTTCTGACGTCCACACTGCTCTCGATGGGTGCCATTTCTTCATTCACCTCTCGGACCAGCAACTTGGATCCGCAATCACAGCCGTTCAAAAACAAGCTGAGGACCTCATCTATCACGTCCTGACTTGGGCCAAGGATTGCGGGATGAAGATGGGCAGCTCTCTGCGTCACGACGCTGAGTACTACCTCTACGTCAGGAAGCCCCCGCCAAGCATCATAGCTGACAACATCCGTTTCGATGATCCCCGAAGGTGAGATTTGATCCGTGGAAAATAGCCGGCTTGTATATTCTACTCGCTAAGCCGGTTGTGCCTTTCCAGATTCTCTACATCCATCATATTGGGTCACTTCAAAGACAGTTCGAAATTGAAGGACGAGAACAGACAGACGGTGAACAAGTACCAAAAGCCTATCGCTCTCTTCGCCAAGCACCTTAAGATGGCGGCAACAGACGGGGCAACAATCGTCGACGTCACAGCCGGAACCGGGACAACCGCGGTGCGTGAGGGGTGCGACCCGGGTGAGTGTCTTAATGGATCAGCATAAAGAAAACTAACGCCATGTGCGGTTTGCCACGCCTTTTCTAGGTCGCTGCGGCCTTTTCCGTGTGGTGGGACCATATGGATCATACCTACTCGTTCACACACAGGAACTTGAAGATTATCCTCATTGACAACCAGAAGACGCAAATCGCTGGGATGAAGTCCAGGATGACCTCATGGTTCAAAGAGAAGCCATGGGACGAGACTCAACAACTGCGTCCAAGTGACTTCGAGAAGTGGCCGGGTCTACCCCATCCAATGACCGTGTCAGAGGAGTTCTCAGAGCGTCTTGCGGCAGCGAAGAAGAGGCAAGAGGCGGCAGAGCGCCGAGGGGATTATGTGATCGAAGATGATGATATGTAGTACAATTCCGCAAAATTAGCCGCTCATATGTTTTGTCCCGGCTTTGACAGAGTTTCAGCCCCGGACGGCACAAACTACTTGTAGCCATCACGGCCCCCGCTCTTTTTTGTCCCAGTTTGGACAGAGTTTCAGCCCCCGATGGCAAAGGTGTAACCATCCCGTTTCCTTCACTCTTTTGATTTGTCCCTGCTTGGACGGAATTGGTTTCCCCGACTTGGCACAAAATGAACCAACCGGCATTCATATTAGCTTGCAATCCCACTGCTGCCCCCAAACCCTAATTTAGACCTAACCACAATGCACCGCGTGCCTCGGGGCAAAATAGGTTACATTACTGTTGCATGCGACACCGCGCACAGTGCAGCGCACCCCCTTGCTCACCTCACCCACTGTGCCGAAGACCATGCCCGTGTACTCCGACATATCCACGATGTTTCGAAGAGGGCCCTTCTGTCCCGGCTCCGTGTTGTGCCACGCCGCATCCCGCACTGCCAACCCCTGTTGTGTGATGTTGCCCAACAGGGAGTGCTCAAACCGATCCACAGCCGTGGCCCGGGACACCGCAGTGTACTTGACACCGTACCGCATACTCTTGAACTCAAGTATCGTGGGCTTCAAGCTTCGGGAATCATAGCTCCCGGTCACCACATTTAAGGCCGGGAGGGAAGGCGTCCGGCACCAACACGGCCTTGAGTTTACATATGGGTATGGTGTCATTGCCGAGAGGCACCGCCAGCTGGAACACGTCATCCATCCCCCGGCGAGCAGCAGCGATGCCCAGATCGTGAACACAGTGATTGCGAGACGTCGGCGATAGCATCCTGTTGTACGCGCCAATGAGTGTCTCCAGGTGCCTGGAGGTTCATGAGCGCGTCGCCAAAGAGGCCGTCGGTGACGGGGTTGTGCTCTGTGGAGTGCAGAATGATCTGGCTCCAAATCACCTAGGCCAGGCATGGGCTCGGCAGAAAGACGTATCCGGCAGCGACCTCCCACATCTCTTGCGGAGTCATGATCGTCCGCGCAGTGGGGATGGCCAGAGTCCACATGCCCGACGCCGCATCAAGCTGGCCGACCAAGATCCGTTCCATGCATGCGACAACGGACAGGGAGAGTGCACACCTCATTCTGAAGCCGAGAGTTGTTGGCATGATCTAGGAAAGCCGTGAGCTCCTTGTACGAGCCCGGCACATCCTCCGCCTCCCGCTCCATCACGCGGGCGTCCGCATTGCTGAGGTGGTTGGCAGTATCCGCCTGAAGGCGCTCCAATGCCTCACGCACTGCCGCTTTTACTGCAATTTTCACAGCGGTGGATGTGTTACGACTGGCCTTGCATAATTCACACCAGTCTCGTATTAAGGATTATATATACTACGAGTCCCATTTGGAGGATTATGTATGCAACCGTCGCGCAGCACTGCATCTAGCCCCTGCTCGGTAGTGGATACATACGTACAGGTACCTGTACAACGCGGTTTTTTAAATAACTGCTAGGGTGTGCATCCTTACTACCCCGTACCGACACCCGTACTCAAAACAGAAGATGTCATCGTCGCTGCCGGTGTACGAGTACTACAATAATGTACAGTAGTGGTCCTTGGTTGATTCCCGCTGCCGCCGCCCCATGCTGCTGCTGCTCGCGTCCGCTCAGCAGCACATCAGCAGTATCAGTACGGGTAATGGTGTGAATTACAAAAAAGGAAATAACAAATCCACTTACTGCAAAAAATTATCAGTATACGGGTACCAGGACCTGTAGTCGCTACTTTCCGTGCTGCATTCTCTGGACGCTGCAGGTGTATCCCCGGCCTGCTGTATATAAACAAAATATGCAAACACATAAACCAACCCAATAGGACAGTAAGACCTGATCGAATAAGATAGTAAGCAATGATTAGTATACCAGTATTAGGTAGTTCAGATCGTCAGCACAATCACACGCGATGATCGGCTAAGTTTTCAAATTTCGAATTGTGGATTTGATACGAATGACAGCAGCAGCGCGTCCGCGGCGGTGCCGCTGCCCGTTTATATTAGAGTGGCTGTCACCGCCTGCCAGTTGGCCGGTCGAAGCTCCCATAGTGATGCAGCGCAACACCAGCTGTGCGATACTGGCCGACCCGCTGGCGGATGCGAACTCCGCTCTTCAAAGCGTTACGCTATCAAACGAGTGCAGGTTGCCACCGCCCTGGCGTGTCGCTCTAATTAGCCTCCGAGACCGAGCCGGAACTACCCGCCCGCGGCTGCAGGACGAATAAGCGGCGGCCTGCAGCTGTTTTGTCCGGGATTTCCGACGAACAAGTATCGAAAATCCTAAGAGCGGGCGGTGGCGTCAAATGGCGGGGCAGTGGGTGTACACACCCCGAACCCTGCCCCCGCGCGTGCTCTTCCCCGAGGAAGACAACGAAGACGGGGGCGGTGAAGGAAACCAGGACGAGCACGAGGCACCTGACAGTCCGGCGAGTTCTGATGCAGCAGAAGAGGCGGATGCGGCCGAGTTCGGCGCAACGCCAGTGCAGGTGTGAGCGAGTGCGAGTCGCCAAATTTCAAACTCGAAATTCCCGGAAGTCCAACGGGGCGGTGTCGAACCACGGCGTTCACTACCGCACACGCGCGGAAGGCAAAGGGGCGGGGGGAGGGGGATTCGAACGCTAACGCCGCCGTCCCCGTCCAGATGTACACCCCTCGGGCGTCGGGGAGACGGCGCTGCTCGTGTTGTCACGAGGGGTGTTGGTGGAACCCTTGGCTAACGGACCCGCCTTGTCCCATTGCGCGGCACACTCGTAGGAGATGTTTTGCCTCGCTCGACGGGACGACGAGTGCGAGACGGTGCACAAGTGCGAGGTGCGCAACGACAGTGCCCTTACCTTTTGCCCCTCCCCACTAGCTGCATGCAGTCGGGTGTGCCTTGCAGCGTTCCGTCGCTCACTACATTTGTTCACGTTGCAGGCGTGTGACGAAGATATCGGCGCAGGCCTATGTTGCGGGTGCAATGACTTCTTGTGCTGTAAGAAGACCCCCCCTGCATTCACAGCTTGCCCCTGCCTCATGCGGCCTGATTGTTCTCTGCACTGTGTCCATTTTCTAAACATGGTGTGAACCCTGGGGCGTTGATGCAGACGGCTGTTGCCTCAAGCCCACGGCGGAGGGTTGCGAGGGTCTGGCATGCGGCGAGTGCGGCTTTATGGCGTGCGGCTCCTGCTGCTATGCCGCCTTGCCAACGTGAGCGCCCCCACCTCCCGACCCAGCTGGCATGCGCCCCTGAGCTGAAAACCATACGGACATGTGCGCAGACAGGCGCACCCTTCAGCGAGGGGGAGGGAGGGGGGGGGGGGGACGCACCCATGACTCTTTGGCACGCATGGGCTATTGGCGCAGGTTTTACGCAGGATGTACGGTGCCCAGCACGCTACCGAACCAATGCAGCAGCTGCCCGGAGGCCTGGCAGGAGTGGCTGGCCGCCCACGCTCACATCCCACCGCCGGTTGTCTCAGCCTCCCGCAAACGGAAAACTTTCGACCGCTTCTTTGGCACCTACACACCGCCATCGGAGCGCACGGTGCTTGGCGGCCGCTCCTCCTGCGCCGAGCCGGGTTGCAGCAGCCATCCGATGGACCCTCAGTCGGTACGCCGGGCTGAGGCCACCCCTGCTGCCGTGGACCTCACCGCCTACGAAACACTGGAGGACGAGGAGGTGCCTCTAGATGCGCCACGGCCCAGCCACCAAACGCAGGAAGATGCCACGCCTCCCAGCACCTCCTACGCGACGCCGGACGAGCGCGTGACGTTGCTCGGAGGAGGCTCCGCTCCGGCGGGATGCACCACACAGGACACGGGGCCGGAACCTCCCCGCATTGCAACCGCCAGCACATCAGAGGGTGCCTCTGCCCGCAAGCCGCCCAGTCAAGAGGAGACGCCCCCCGCCGAGGCCGGACCACGTCACCAGCCGTCACCAAGCTTGACCAGCGAGGTTGCGCAGCTCTCCGGCTGTCTGCAGCCAGGCGCAGGGGCGGAGGCGGCCAGCGGCGGATGTGGGCGGGGAGAAATGGGCACGCCCATCCCTGGGCTCACTCCAGCGAAGGACGCTCCGGGCTCGGCGTTGCAGCCGCTAAGCGGCAACGCTGTCACAGCCAGCCGCGCACTGCGTGGCAAGGCCGCAACGGACTCCAGCTACAGGTACTTCAGTCCAAGCACCCCCCAACCCCCCTCCG
>VCJN01003037.1:0-102433 GCA_006384855.1 Tetraselmis striata
ACCGCAGATGGTGCACTTGCAGCTGTTGGCTTCTCCACCGGCGAGGTCGCATTGTGGGACTGCAGGTTTGTCCATTGCCCCCCCCCCCCCCCCCCCCCCCTCGTCACCTTCTGAATATCTCCCCAGCCTCCTGCGGTTGCTACGCGCAATCATACAACCCGCAGCCGCGCGCACACTGAGGCAGGCCTGTATGCATGCAAGCACTGTACATTTGCAGTGGTTCAAAGCGGGTAGAACATCATTAAGGGGGGGGGGGGGGGGGGGGCTTTGGGACAGTTCATCAGGCATGCTGCCTGACAATCAAGACTGGACCAGTGCGGGGAATGAGGTGCATGGTGCTGCTCAGCGTTGTGGCAGATATGGATATACATATCAGCTGATGCCGGCACGACATGCCTAACCCCCCCCCCCCCCCCCCCACCCTGTTATCCCTCTTTCCAACCTACTACAGGAGGAGAGTCCCAGCAAACCTGATCGGCTCATCAGGCCTGGGCGCTGCCCACACGGCCAAACGGGTGAAAGGTGCCATGTACGGGGTTTCCGCTGTGGAGCTGAGTCGCGACGGCTCCTTCCTTGCCTCTGCTGGCGAAGATGGCCGGCTGGTGGTTACGCGCCTGCGCAGCCCTGGGGCCATCATCCCCGCCGACGACCCGCCAGAGCTGGTGCCCAGCGAGTGGCTGACACTGGAGCCCGATGACGCGCTCTCGGAGCTGCCCACCAATAGGGGTACCTTATCATCTGAGCTGCTGCCCGGACTACACGCTGCCTCGCTACACCACATCGTCTTCTCTCCAGACGGGAAGCTGCTTGTCGCGGTCGGCTCACGCGGCCGTGTGGTGGTGATCAACCTGGACAGCAAGCAGGTTGTGCACTTCAGCGTGGAGACGGACTCGGTCGCGGAGCACACCCTGCTCTTTGCGGCGCTCGACGAGATCCCACGGGACGGCTCCTCTGCGCGCTTGGCGGTAGCCAGCACCCAGGTGCGCCCCACACGCAGCAGCAGTCATCACTCCATTTCAGCTTCTCCTGCGCTATCTGGAGGCAGATCCGCGAGAAGTCACCCAACCACCAACAGCTGCCAGCCGCCTCACTCCATGCTGCAACCCACCCAACTACTGCGACATGCCTCTCGTGTCACAGCACCACTCTGTGTCAATGCCTCCCGTGTCAATCGTTTGCATACTCCTGGCTTCCTTTCGGCCCGCGCGCCCTGTCTCCGAGTGCGGCGTCAGCAACGACCTGACTGGCCACCCTGCCCCTTGCTGTGCGTGCCGCAGGGCGTGGTGTTTGTCTACCACCTGCACGAGCTCTTTCTCAAGCGCGCCAAGCCATACCGCAACTTCTACCTGCCTGGCGGCGGGGTCACGTGCGCCGCCTTCATGCCATGTGCGCAGGGCCAGAACCACACTAACCGACTCGTGGCCGGAAGCGAGGACGGCGTCGTCATGATCTTCGACCTGAAGGCCGGCCACCAGATGACGGCTATCAAGGCTGCTGCGTTTGGCACCGGGACGGTCCATACCGTGCGCCCCCCCAACAACAACATCCGCCGCCGCCACCACAACCACCACGTCGCTCCCTCTGAGATCTGAAGTACACATGTCTGGAGTGATGGCAAACATGATTGACACAAGCTGACCCCCCCTCCCCCCGCCCCGGTGGTGGCGCCACTGTCATCACAGGTCCAGTACTCTAGCAACGGGCGCTACCTGCTGGTTGCCGGCCTCGGCCCCAAAGTGCTCGTGCTGGACGTTGTCACAAATGTGAGCAGTTGCCGGACCGATGCCTCGTCGTGCTGCTGCCTGGACAAGGGGCGGGAGGGGGGGGGGGGGGGGGGCGGGGGGGGGGCTGAGCGGAGCTTGACATCGCTGGATGCAATCTCATGCTGCAGGCGCTGCTGTATACCCTGGAGCCGCCGGACACCGGGCATGGCGCTGCAGCAGTGCCGGGCCACATGACGGCCTGCTTCTCCCCCCAGAGCAACCACGTGGCGGTCGCCCTGGACCACGTCTCAGACGGCGGCCTGCTGGTGTGGGACATCACGCCTGGCGCCGGCAGCGTGCTGCTGCAGAGGTGTGCCCACACCGCAGAGCAAAACAGCGCAGCCGCAGCGCACGGGCAGGAGACTCGCCAGTGAGCGAGCTGAACCTGTGCTCGGCTTCAGCTGTGTTGGCAGTGGCTGATGGCCCCGCTCGCCCTGACCCCATTCTGCGCTTGCCCGCTGCGTCACAGGGAGGATGACGAGGAGGAGATGAACTATAAGCCTCACGCAAGCTTCACCGGCAACGAGCTGGACGTGCTGTGCTCCACCTCTGGTGGGCACCTGCAGATCTGGGACAGCACCACCTCGCAGCTTGCGTACAATGTGCGTCTGGAGAGGCTGCAGGGCCACGGGCTGCCCAAGCTGTGGGAGTACTGCGCCGCCAGCAGGCGCGTGATGGCCGTGACGGACGACGACACGGTGATGTTGTGGGACCTCGAGCAGATGGACGATGCGCCCAACCCCACGTTCCCGCAGCTGGAGCCCATCTGCGAGTTCACCTGGCCGTGCAGCCGGGTGCATGTGTCACCGTGTGGCGACCTGCTGGTGCGCTACGGGCGCCAACAGGTATGAAGCCACCGTGCCCCGCTGCGCCGGCACCAAGGCGGTAGGCATCCGGTTCCGGTGTCCGGTTTGGGAAATACCAACATTTTTGTGGGTGCGGGTGTGGGTTGTGAAGGGGGGGAGGGGGGGGGGTGTTCCTCCTGGGCAGATTGGTGTCAAATACATGGATACCCAAAGACGTTCTGCCGCCGTCGTGATCTGGTTCCCGACATGATGGCATGGCCGCCATGTTGCTGAGCTGTGGCGCGCATGCGTGTCCCACCAGGCGGAGCTGTTCTCCGTCAGCAGCGGGGAGTCCCTCGGCCAGCTTTCCACGACAAACTCAAAGGACTTCCACTGCTTCACGTTCTCAGAGGACGGCCGCCTGCTGCTGGGATCCAGCATCACATGCCCGCGCCTGGAGGTGTGGGGCCTGCCCTCCAGCCGCGGCGCCGGCGGCAGCACCATCAACCACCTCTGCTCCCTGGAGCCCCTGGACTCCGACAACTACACCCTGCTCCCGGAGGCCTGCTGCTTCCTGGAGTGCAGCGTCCTCAGCGCGCCGCGTGGCGTTGACCCCAGCAGCGGCTGGTGGGTTGCGGCGGTGGCATCCCCGACCTCCACCGACCCTGACGCGGCCGGTGGCGTGTACTGGTGGGCGCTCGTCAGCCCAGCGCCCCGGCAGGTGAGGCGCAGCTCCCAGGGCGGCCACCTGCCCGGCTGCCCCCCCCCCCCCCCCCCCCCCAGCCCCCCTAGCACCGTGGCTCCACCCCATACCGCCCAGCCAAGCCGCCGAACTTGGCCACTCGGGAGCGCACTCAGATGTGGCTGTTGTTCTCTGCAGGTGAAGTCTACCGCCATGGCATACCACCCCGGGCACCGCCCCCACACCTGCGTGTTCAGCCCCGCGCAGCGCCAGCTGTGCACGTATGGGCAGGACGGGATGGTGGTGCTGTGGGAGCTGAAAGGGCGCGGCAAGAATAAGCTGGTGCTGGGCGGCAAGGTGCTGTACCCTGGCGGCGTGGAGAGCATTTCCTGGTCGCCGGACGGCTCCATGGTGGCCACCTGCGGTGACCCTTGGGCCGATGCGGCCCGAGAGCATGCGCACGTCTGGAATGCAGCCAACGGTCACGTGGTGGCCAAGCTGGCTGCACGCCCAAACTGCCACATTTCCTCCCTCGCCTTCTCCGAGGGAAACCACGCCATTGCCGCCGCCTACAGTGACGGCAAGGTGCGCGCCCCCCCCCCCACACCTCACCCACCGTCCACGTTGCGCCCATTATGTTCGGCGCCTGACGGTGGCCAGCGCTAATGCAAAGTGTACTGTTCTATATACTCCACCATATACCCCTGTATACCCAATATATTATCAGTATCACGCAGCACCCGGCATGGTGTATCACGCACAAACACAAACGGTCTGCGGACAGGTATAGTTTCTGATCCCCTTCCCCCCCGGGTGTGCCCCTTCCCTTCCTGGCGGTAGGTGATGGTGTACACCCGCGCCGGCGCCGCAGACGTGATGCCCACAGGGTGGGACTTTTGGTACACGCAGGACCACGAGGAGGGCGGGTCGTACCACACCATGCCGCTGCTGGAGGTGCTGGAGCGCTTCCCGCTGGTCGCCAACCACGTCGACCACAACGGGCACAACCTGCTGTCGGCGCTGGTGCACCTGCGGGACAGCACCACGCTGGAGGGGGTGCTCAACCTGATGCCGTCGCAGATGCCTGTCTACAGTCTGTTTTCGGGCAGCTGGCACAACGGCGCCTTGAGGATCCGAAACTCGCTGGATGAGGCGCTGTCCAATCAGGACCAGGGCATCCTGTACGACCTGCTCATGGCGGTGGCTGACGGGAAGGTGGGGCCTCCCCCCCTGCTGGCCTGCGCCGTGCCGAGAGTCGAGCTTGGGCGACATTTCGAGTCGGCGATGCGTTGCCTCACTCCGCTTGCGTGGTCTGCGGTTGCAGGTGACGCCGCAGAGCTGGGAGATGCTAATGGGCAGCGACGAGGGCGGCGAGGAGCGCAGCTGCTGGCAGCGTCTGTGCGACATGCAACCCAACCTCGTCCTGGTCTTCCTGACGCGGCTGCAGCCGGAGGTCATCGGCGAGGCGGTGGACTGCGTGGACGTCACGGGGCACCTGCTGCGCGACGGCTCCAAGCAGGCTGTCGTCGGCAGCAGCGTGTACCTGCCGCAGGACGTGGAGGCGTTCTGGAACACAAAGCTTGCGAGAATGGCGCCACCGATGATCAAGCAGGTTGCGAGGTTCTGTCACAGGTACGCTGAACGGGTTTTTAGGGTTCTAGGGTTTAGGGTGAGCGCTGCCATGCCAGGCCCCACCCACTACGGGGAGGGTTCGATGTAGAACCTCCAAATATTATATCCGCGGATCTTCTCGTCATTAATCGTTTTGTGATTCATCTTTTCAGGAATTGGCATTTGATCTTTATGGTGATACATAATCTGATGTGCTGTCTCATATATCGCTCCTATGTCTATTTTATGGTACCGGCCGGTGCCGTGTGATCACACGAGTAACCTCGTAATTCTCTGATACAGCACAGTTACTGCCACGGACTTGTGTAACCTTCAGCAGCCTGGAACTTGACTGGAACGGTCGAATATGCTCTTTGATAAAAGCCGCTTCCATGTCAACATGTGAAAGGGATTCATGTCAGGGTTCATATATAACCTAAAGCCCTAACTTAAGAGTCGTAGGAGTTGCTGACCAGAGTAAGCTAGGGCTACAGGCTTATGTAACCCCTCATTTTCAAGCCATAACTGTTTGACGATTCAATATATTTAGTCCCGAATTTTTAACGAACGTTTGAGTTCGGGCTGGGTAATGATGTTTGGAAGTCGTTCGTCGAACTCTCCCTGTAGGCAAATGCCGGAATGGCGTCTGCGCTGCATGACCCACGCCGCCTGACCGGTCGGTTTGCCGCTCAGGATGCTCATGGAGACGCTGCTCCGGCGGAAGCTGGAGCCGCCTTCGGCGGTGCCTCACAAGTGCACCGCCTCGCGCGTGCGCATCCCGTGGGTTCTGCGCCCGCGGGAGAAGGGGATGCTGCAGCCGCTGGTGGAGTCCCAGTGCGACCCTGCAGTGTTCGGGACGCCGCTCGTACGAGCGGTGCTGCAGTACAAGTGGGAGGCCTTTGGGCGCACCGGCTTCCTAAGGGACAGCCTGCTCCACCTCGTCCAGCTCACCACCTTCACCAGCTTTGCCCTGCTCATGCGGGAGGAGGATCGCTACCCCTGCCCCTACCACCCTGATTACATGGGCGCGCCTCCCGAATTTGGCACACGCATCATGAGCAACTCAGTCGTAATGGTACGCCCTGCTGACCCACCCCACGCCTGTTGGACGTCCATATGCACGAATGCACTCAAGCTGAGTTGTAATATGAGCGAAAAGTGGTTGACATGGTCCGCTCATGTCGTGGCTCCACCCTGCGCAGATTGGCTTTGCGCTGCAGTGCATCTCTGCCGTTGTTGCGATGATGAACATGTACCGCGAGTCGCGCCAGATCTGGGCCAATGGGCCGTACGTATACTTCACGGAGGACCCCTGGAACCCGCTAGACTTCGCCTCCTACATGCTCATCTTCTGCATCCTTCCCCTCAACGTTGTGGGGCAACCTACCTGCCCCGCAGAGTCGCCTGAGAGCGTCCTCAACGCCACCTTTGCTGTGCCCGGCCTGAACGAAATGATGGCGACAGAGGTGGTGTTCCTGTGGATCGAATGCCTGCATTACGCGGTCGGCTTCCGTAGCACCGGCGGCATGGTGCGCATATTCCAGCAGATCATCATCGACATCCGCTGGTTCATGGCGCTACAGCTCGTGCTGATGGCCGGCTTTGGCGCTGCCTTTGCCGTCATATTCTCCAGCCAGCTGGAGTGCGATGCGGACGAGCCAAACTGCCTCTACAACGAGGCCTACTCAACCATCATCTACTCCTTCACCTCTATGATCGGTCTCCTGCTGGGCGACATCTCCGTGCTTGACTTCTTCAACTCGCCCCTGCCCTTCTGGTCCGTCCTCTTCATGGTCATCTACGAGTTCCTCGTCTTCGTGGTGCTGTTCAACATGCTCATCGCGCTCATGGCGGACACCTTCGTCACGGTGAAGGAGTCGGAGGAGGTCCAGTTCATGCGCGGCCGTGCGGGGATCATCTGCAGCATGGAAGAGGTCATGTCTAGCAAGTACGCCAAAAAGTGCAAACTGTATCCGCGCTACCTGCACATACTGCAGATGGCTGAGGATGCGGAGTTCCAGTCTGCCCTCAGCTCCATTCAGGGACAGGGCAACGAGGTGCGCGGCGACCCCCCCCCCCCCCCCCCCCCCTCCCCTCTCCTCGGCATTCTAGTAGCTTGCTTTCCAGAGCGCGCTTGGCTTTGGGCATGCTTTGCCAGTTCTTTACTACGGATAGCCATCGCCTCAATTTGCGCCGTGTCCACATTGCAGATGCGGCTGCAACTGTTCAAGCTGGACGACTCGATCACCGAGAAGCACAAGGAGATGCAGCGCGAGTTCCGGCGTGAGGTGAAGGCCATCAAGGGGGAGCTAACCGCAATGCAGTCCCGGAAAAAGACAAAAAACACGCCGGCGGACGTGACGCGTCGCGCATCGAACCACCATACTGATGCCCCTGCTGTGGCGCCAGGCCAGCCCTAAATCCATGCAGGTAGCCCAGTAGCAGTATGATGGGTCATCCCTGAGATATATCATAACAAACAGGAACGTTGCTGCATCTGCCAGTACCCCTTGGCCTTGCTGGCAAAGCCCCGAATAGCTGCCCGCGGATTTGCAGCAGTGATGCACGCACTGCAGGGGCCTTCTCGCCTGCCGATTTTGAAACCCAACCTGATCTTAATCGAACAGTAATCAATCGCATGTGGATACTTTGCTACTGCATGTCTGTCGGCCATCTGCACATGCCGAATCATCAGATCGAATGCAGTGCTAGAGACGCGCAAAAAACAATGTGTGTAATTGTTCTGCGGCCGTCTGAGTGCGATCTAAGAAAAGCATAAATAATGCCACAGTTGTCGCATGAAGTCACATCACCAAGTCGCAGAATCTTGTAATATGTATCACAGGACAGGCGGAGTGATAAAACTGCGACAACATGCAGATGCATGTGCATACGATATGCATAAACGATGGCTATGCTGTAACACACAGTAGTATTAGACTCCGTTTCAGCAATAAACACTCAGAAAGGCGAGTACATATGGCTTGTATAGGACTCTCGGAGTTGGGTGACAGGGTGTGATAAACCCTATGATGATACAGTTTGACTCTAAATGTGCAGGATGTCAGGGTTCAGGTCAGACCTAGCTTCGTTCTGCTACCCTAATATATTCGTAAACTCAGATTTGGTGAAAAATCTGAGTTTACGTAGTGGAAAGGTGTATGTTGTGGAGGCCGGAGGAGCGCGCGCGCGACGATGTTTATATGACCCCCCCCCCCCCCCCCCCCCCCCAAAAAAAGTCTTGTCTCCCCCAAAATCACACAATATTATTGGATGTCATTCAACCAACCGCAGGTACACTCAATAGCCACTGGGTGCTGCAACGTATTAAATCTTAGGAAATGTCGGTTACTTTGGCGCGGAGAAGCTTCCATAAAGTGGGTGACAAAATGGTAGAAGAGGTGCAACAGTGCTCCATTTTTAGCACTGTGTATATTAAGCTGGTTTGGAGCATTAAAAACAAAACGGTTATTGGCAAGCACAGGTGCGCCTTTCTTTCCAATTCGCCAAAATAGCGGTGTCATAGGACCACCTAGTGATTTCAATTGAGTGTAAATGAGACTCTACGCGAGAGGTTACTACATGATTCTGAGCGCCGTCAGTGTTGAAAAAAATGCTGCCAGTGCGGTTTCGGGAGGTGTGCCAAGAGGCATATCTTTGCGAAACGGTGTCGGATTGAGGCGTGCGGGATCGCGTTGGAAAGCACATGGCAAAATCGCTGAGGGGACATGTAATTCCTGGATTTTCGCGCTCCGAATTACCACTGCTAATGTTTAAAGGGTCGACAAGCCCCAGCAAAACATGTTTTGAAACTTTGGATCCCAATAGCAGGCCCCGTAACAGGCACCTAGGTGAAACCCATAGTGCCTCAGACTGGAGCCCACTATATGTCTCAAGTATAGACAAACAATTGCATTACAGCGTGGAATTTTCACCAAATTTGCCGACATTGTTTTGCTTGCAATGCGTACAAATTTCTGCGATTTTGCAGTAATCAGTGCTTTGGCACAGTGCCTATCTTTCTCCCACACCTCACGCGCTCCGTCGTGGCAGCAATGCATCGGAAGAACTTTGACATGGGCTATCCACATGATGAATTAGCTTGGGCCATATAGCGCATTGCGTGCTATGCTGCTGATGGACTGCAATTCCAGGCCCTTTTGAGCGCTGACAAAACTGTAGGGTGGTGGCGCGTGCACGGCTGCGATGCCATGTCATCACCCAAATGGCACGACACTTCCATCATGTATTCATTTACTATCATTCTATCCGCGCGTGCGCAAAAGCTTGGGAGCATGCGCACCCCCATGAAGCTGAAACACATGCAATCGTATTATGCAAATGTCTGTTGACAAGCGGCATTTTTCACTGTGAGCGGAAAAAGAGCACTCTAGAAAATGATGCATCAGCGCGACGTTTCGGAGAATGCGCTGTAACCGAGGTCACGGAAGCTAATGTTCAGTATATACGGGAATATACGTGTTTTTGGCTACATGCTAGTGCGCAGCGATGCGTCCACATGCTGATAAGCTGATTCGTGTAGGGCTAAAATTTGGTGGGATAGTATAGGCCAAGTTACTGGATATAATATAATGATGGTTTTATGTATGTATATACACCCCTGCACATAAGTTTGGGGTCCCTTTTCGGCAGTCTCAAGACTTCAGAAGTCTAGGGTACCTGAACGTAGGGCATATGCGATGAAACCCTGGAATCTCAGAGGGTTTTATAAAACCTGCATGACGAGTGGCTCAAACCGACGCTTAAAGACCTTTGACTAGGGAATCACGCTGCACTTGGTGCGTGGATGGGCGTCGCCTGCAACTGCACCAAAACCGGGGTCGGTATCACGCACACGCCGACGCGCGTGAATAGACAACCAAACGGCGGGATGGCCATGAACGCGTGAGGAAACACATTGGCGAGGGGCTCGGGTGCGTTTGGTTGGGGTGCAGCCGTGTGGGCGGCGGCCAGTACATGTCGCGTTGCGATACTGGCATGGCATCAGTGTCGGCCACGCGCAGCAACACCCCCTTGGCTTTAAGACGCTATAACTTCTCAGGGTTTGCTCAGAAAAACTTTTTAAAAATACCACGCAATTCCTCGCTCACATCTGCGTCGAAAACAACCTTCCAAAATCAAAAATCGAATGCTGCTTCGTGTAGGGCTAAGATTTGGTGGGATAGTGTAGATCAAATTACTGGATATAATATATCATGGCGATTAATTTGTATATATATACATAATATATTTATTGCTTGCTGCTCACATCGACATGTCAATAAATATACTTACATGAGTTAGCAGCAGAAGGCGATATCAGGAAATCACCAAAAAGAAGGACGACAATTTGACATGTCAATAAATATATTACATGAGCTAGCAGATGTCAATAAATGAACAGTAGTAATTGTAGCTCGCAGATGTAGTTTTGCCCTTCAGTACTACGAAAATGCAACCCTTTTCGTCCGGGTCTCAAAGTTAATCTCTCCCTGGCCGGTGTGACGTTGCGCGCAGTCGTGTATTTCGGCGCGTTATTCGGCAAAACATCGAATAAAACACCGTCAAATTTTCCTCAGTGTATACTAGCGCAGCGCGGAGTGCCGACGATGCGGCTGCGCGCCCATCAAGGCGGCCTGCTGTCCGGGCGGCTCCCCGCTACCAGGTAAGTACCATCACGTCCTTGAGCAGACGACGAGTCGAGGAGGGACCACAGCAGGACGCAGCCTCTACTCTACAAACTTTGGCATCACGGAGGCGTGTACGACTGTCGATCAGAGACCGTGGCACTGGTTGCACCCCTAGTCCTGCTGACGCGAGTCGAGGTAGCTAAATATACCTCGCGCGCGCTCCAGACACTCGCGCCGTTTCGGCCGCCGGGGCACACAAGCAGTGCTACCTCGTAGGCCGTGTGGGGTAGTACGGCGCGCAGCACAGTGCATCGCAACACACCTTCAGCCACCTTCCCGGGCTACCACTACAACCACCGTCGTCGCTAGCAGCTGAGGCAGCGCTGTTGCACACTGCTGACCAGGCTCCGCGGGAGCCGCAGCGGCGGCGATGGGCGCGTTTCACTCCAAGGTGTTCGGCGCAGCGGTGAATTCGCTGGGCGCGGACCAGGTGATCCAGCTGCTGGACGACGAGGACGAGGAGATGCTCACCACCTGCAGTGAGGTACAGTAGTCACCTGTCCGCCGCCGCCTCGCTTCCTGAAGGCTGCGACAGCGGTGACGCAGGCAGCCATACTCGTACCGCCGCACCAATAGAAGTAGATAGAACACAAAAAACAAAACATTGGGGCGATCAGTGAGGCATCCAGCGAGACAGCCGTCAACTCACACTCTGGCTGTCGCACTCCTGCTCCCATTCATATTCCCACTTTCACTCTCCATTCTCCCCTCCACCGACTGGGAACCGTACAGCGTACTTCATAATGCTGGTCCAGGGGATGATTAGCTTGCTGCGGACTCATGAGCGTGTGGTGTGTCAACGGCGCCGACAGTCAAATCATCACGCCCACAACAACAAAGGAAACAAAATATATCGACACAACTATGCAGTCATTCGCTCGCTGTCCCGGTTCCACTCCTCATGCCCTCCTTCAACGAACTCGCGCTCCATGCAGTCCACCTGCAAGTGCAGCCCCGGGGCGTACGGGGCGTTCGGGGATGCCAGGAACTGAGGTGTGCGGTGCGTCGGACAGGTGGACGAGGCGATGCTTCGCAAGGTGGTGGCGGCTAACTTCCAGAGCACCGGAAACAAGAAGGGCGACATGCACGCGGCTGTCACGGTGCGCCGGCGTGTTGGCCTCCCCACTCTGCACCCCGCTGCCCCGTAGCCCCACCTGCTCCCACGACTCACCGGCGGCGGGC
Source organism: Tetraselmis striata (assembly GCA_006384855.1). Lineage (NCBI taxonomy): Eukaryota > Viridiplantae > Chlorophyta > Chlorodendrophyceae > Chlorodendrales > Chlorodendraceae > Tetraselmis > Tetraselmis striata. The sequence goes on from VCJN01003037.1 coordinate 11,714, forward strand.
GGCCTTGGTAACGCAGAGCGGGCGCGATGCGGCGCTGATGAAGGCCGCGGTCGCGGGCAAGGCGGACGTGGTGTCGATGCTGGTGGGGAAGGGCGCCAACGTGAACTTCGCCAGCGTGTTTGGGGACACGCCGTTGATCAAGGCGGCGGCGGCGGGGCAGGCCTTGGCTGTGGCCCGGCTCATCAGCCTGGGCGCGGATGTGGACCACGCCAACATGGCCGGTGTGCCCCCCTACCCCTCCCCCTTTATTCCGCCGCCACTCCCGCCTCCCTCCGTCCCGGCGTGGCTGGCTGGCTGGTGACGCGCGCGCGGCGTCACGCACAGGGAGCACCGCCCTGATCCTGGCGGCCATCAAGGGGCATGCGGCGGCGGTGAAGGAGCTGCTTAACGGTGGCGCCCGTGTGGACAAGGCCACCTGGGTACGGCCCCAACCCCCTCCCCCTCCTCCCATTCACCCTCCCCACTGTCTATCGCCTGGCTGCCGTATTGAGGGAATCAATACAGCCAGCCGGGCCACTAGTAGCCAGGCAGCCGGCAGCATTGCGGCAGAACAGCAGAGGCAACTGCTTGGGCGATGCCGTCTAGGGGGCCCTGGGCATCTTGCTGTGCAGAATGGGGCCTCACTTGCCCCCCCCCCCCCCCCCCCCCCACACACAACCTTTCCCTCTTCCTGGCTTTTGCAGTGGGGCGACACTCCGCTGATCAACGCAGCGCTGCACGGGCACACCGCGGTCGTGGCGCTGCTGCTGCAGAAGGGCGCGGCGGTGGACGCGCAGAACAAGCACGGCTGCACCGCCGTCATCATGGCGGCGCGCGGCAACCACAGCCAGGCCATCGACACGATGCTGGAGCACGGCGCCAACGTGGACCACACCACCAAGTTTGGTGACACCGCGCTGCTCAAGGTGCACGCCACGGGGCAGCCCGCCTGGAACCCCCGGGGCGGCAGCCGGAGGCCAGCACCATCCTCATGCAGCCACCCGCCCACTTGCCCGGCCGTGTGGCTCCGCTTACTCAGGCTCCCTCATGTGGCACTCACTCTCAGGCCGCCGGGTCTGGGCACGAGCTGGCAGTGGCCACCCTGCTGGTGGGCGGCGCCGACGCCAACCACCGCAACGAGTGGGGCGACACTGCGCTGACCATCGCTGCGGCGCGGGGGCATGCGGTGGTGGTGGAGCGCCTGCTGGATGCGGGCGCCAACACGCAGGTGCGGCCACCAGCGCGGCAAGGATGTCGGGGCCATGAGGAGGGCACGCTCCGGCACGCGCCCGCCAAACGTGATGTACCAGGCACGTGTGCATATGCGGGTGCCGGCGCGGTAACTAGAACACGGCAAACGAGAGCCGTCCCTACCCGTCACAGACTGGATGTAGACAAAACATGGCGCATGCGTCTATGGGTGGCAGGCAAGCTCAATCTGAGCCCCCCTCTCTCTCAATTGCGCCCTCCTGCCTCACGAGCCGCTGTTTTCCCCCTGCAGCTGACAAACAAGGATGGCAAGACGGCGATCGAGCTGGCACGCAGCAAGGGCAACTCGCGCTGCGTCACGCTGCTGCAGGTTCACCCCCCCCCCCCCCCCCCCCCCCCCTCCCCCCCTCCACCTGTTCCCTCCTCCTGCCGCATCCCCACATCCTCACCATACAACCACTGTGTCTTGACGATACCCCCAGTGCCCCATGGCGCCCTCCGTTGACTGGAACTCGATGGTCAGCGCTTTCTGCGTGTTGCTGGCAGCTCTGGGATGGCTGGGTGCTATTCTCGTGGCGATGGTGGTAGCGGCATTGCCTTGGAATCTGCTGTTGCTGCCGCTCATGGTGGCAGTGGTGGTGGTGAGAAAAATGGAGGTGATGGTATAGGTGGGAACTGTGCGTGTGTGTGTGTGTCTTGGGGCAGGGGGGGGGGGGGGGGTACCTGCCTTTTCTCGCGACTGGCATTGACTGCTGGGCTGCTGATACTCTCAAACAAAGCCGGGGTGTCATGGTGGTACTGGCAGAGTGGCAATTTGCGACCGATTCCCGGGCCTGCGCCCCCCCTCCCCATTTCTACCCTGTTGTGCTGCAGATGGCTGAGCGGCAGGCGCTGCGGGGCAGCGAGGCCATGTCCTTCCTGCTGACCTACAACGGCGGCCGGCTTCACGCCGACCTCATGGCGCGCCTGCGCGCTCTGCCGGCGGATGAGGCCCGCGCCATCCGGCACCTCGCGTCTCTGCGGGAGGTGTGGCCGCTGCTGAACGACCTCTACGGCGTCGACTCCATGTGGCACAAGATGCGCCTGCTGGACGACACCCTCGGGGAGTACAAGGTGCCCACAGCCCCCCAGCTCACCAACTGCCATGGCGGCTCCCCTCCTCCCTCAGTGCCTGCTGCGCCGCATCACCCGGCCTGTGTCTGAGCGCGCTACTGCTGCTCGCCGCGCAGACCCGGGTGAACCGTGCGCGCTCCGAGGTGCACGAGCTGGCCAAGAAGAAGCACCCGCTCAACCGGGATGACCCGGAGATGATCCAGAAGAATGCAGACATCGAGGAGCACTACCTAAACGCCCTGCAGGTACCCCAAACTCCGGGGGCCTCCGGTCAACCCCGGACATGCCAGGATCGCTGTCGTTCTCCACATCAACCCCCCCCCCCCCCCCCCCCCCTTTCCCCCTTCGGATCAGCACTGTTTTCCAGCAAGGCAATGCACCTCCCGCAATATCTCAATCAACGAAAACAGATGGCGCCCATTCGTTAATGCACATTGAGAGATTGCCATAAATTCAACCATATTACGATCTGCTCTCTATACAGAGAAAGCAGTGCATAAACCTGCATGTATGTGTGTGTGTGTGTGTGTGTTTGTGTGTGTGTGTGTGTGTGTGTGTGTGTGTGTGTGTGTGTGTGTGTTTCAATCCTAATTGCCGGCCCATGTCGCGCAGGAGACATGCCGGCTATACAAGCGGAAGCACCTGACGCTGGAGGCACGCGCGCAGCAGGTTCGGGATATGCAGGTGTGTACCCCCCCCCCCCCTCTCTCTCCTCTGCTGCCGCCACCGCTCTGCTGCCGCCGCGCCCTCACACTCGGAGTAGGGCTCACAAACGCTGCGGACATATCCATGGCCTGCTTATAATTTGTCCGGCGTAAATGAATACCCGAACTCAGCCATGACCCGGGATGAGCTGTTGTCTTACTCCCCACCCCCCCCCCAACACACACACACACACACACACACACACACACACACACACACACACACACACACACACACACACACTCACACACACACACACAGATCTTCCCTCTTGCCCCCCCCCCTCCTGTTCATCCCCACATTGTGTGGTCTGGCTGATATGCCACCCTCTGAGTCCTGCACGGACCCGCACCCCTGTGGCCCTGCCACCCCGCCACAGTCAATCCTGACGGAAGCCATCCACCGGTCCCGCGGCTGCAGCACAGCGGACCCCGAAATCCTGTCCATCAGCTCGCAGTCCAGGTGCGCCGCATGACCGAGGCCTCCACGCCGCAAGCTCCGCCTCGATGTCTTGCTACATGCTGCGCTCCCAACGTCCTGTCCATGGACCTCTGACTGCAGCTCAGCTCAGCCCTTTGCATCACCTTCCCCCTGCCCCCTTCCCCCCCCCGTCCCTTCCATGCGTTTACGCCTGATTGGGTGCCTGCAGGCAGTCGTCGCTAGTGTGCTCCCCGGTGGACTCCCCTGTTGGTTCCCCGCCGACTTCCTCCATGATGCACATGGCGCAGCAAGCGGCTCGCAACGCATCCAGGTGGGCCCCGCGTTCCACTCGCAGCTGCTGTGGCCAGTCCCCATCCAACGGGTTGGCAAGCTGACCACCTCTTCATGCTGCCCCTGCCTCCCGCAACGCGTAACTGCGCCTCTCGCAGACAAGCTGAGCGGTCAGCAGAGACATCGCCGCAGGCAGAGGCTGGCAAGCCCATGCAGGAAGGCCAGGTAGAAACCACCTCGCCCGGAGACACATCCACGCCGGAGGCAGCCAGGCCCACCGCGGCCCACGGCAAGGCTGCTGCATCGTCTGCTGTGCCCGTCCCGTCGGCCAAGACACACAGCAAGACGCTGCCGGCAAGCCGGCCACCAGCCGACGTACAACCAGCGGCGGCGAGTACCAAGTCGCCCCTGGACGACCCGCAGGTGTGGTCTGACATCGTGTACGCAGATGATGGCGCATACTGTGGTGCCATGCTATGCCATGCCGTGCTATGCCATGTCATGTCACATCATGTTCTGCCATGCCGCGTCGTGTCGTGTCGTTTGCTGTTGATCTCCATGTTGTGCCGACGCCGATGCTCATGCCCACGCCGTGTTGTGTCCGTCCTGTCATCCTGTAACATGTCCTGCTCGGCCCATACCATGCCGTGTCAGTGCCCATGTCAGGTTGTGCTGCCGTGTAATGCTGTGTGCTATCATGTCACGCCATGCTCAGCCAGGACTAGGCCATGTCAAGGTCGTGTCATGCCATATCAATGGCATGTCCTCTATCCTATCGTGTTGTGCTGTTCCAAGTTGTGCGATGCCATGTTCCAACGCCCCGCCCCGCCCCGCCCCGCCGTGTCATGTCATGTCATATCGAGTCCTGCCCTGTCCATTTCCTGTCATGTCCTACCCTGTTATTTCCTTATGTTTGTGTCCTGTCATGCCATGCCGGGTCAGTGCCCATGTCAGGTTGTGCTGCCGTGTAGTGCTGTGTGCTATCATGTCACGCCATGCTCAGCCAGGACTAGGCCATGTCAAGCTCATGTCTTGTCATATCAATGGCATGTCCTATTAAATCGTGTTGTGCTGTTCCAAGTCGTGCGCTGCCATGTTCCAACGCCATACCACGCCCCGCCCCGCCGTGTCATGTTGTGTCATATCGTGTCCTGCCCTGTCCATTTCCTTTCATGTCCTACCCTGTTATTTCCTTATGTTTGTGTCCTGTCATGCCATGCATCCACTGGCGACCGCTGCGCGGCGCCGTTGACACCGCCCTGCCTGTTCCTGCTGTGCTGCGTGGTCCCAGGTGAGCGAGGCGGCGCTGGAGAAGACGGTGGCGGAGGCAGAGCGTGTGTTGCGGGTAGCCCGCCTGCAGCTCGCACCGGCTATGGCGGCAACGGAGGTGCGCTGCTGTGGCAGGCATGACCGGCCGTTCTCACCGCTTGGCGGCGGTGGTGATGGTGTGTGTGTGTGTGTGTGATGTTGGGGAGACGGGATCTTCAGCTAGGATGCCCACGGGCGGCGGAATTCGGAGTGCCGAGCGATCGCTGAAAGCTTTGATCCATGCGGCTGATTGCCCGTTGACAGGCGGCGGCAGCAGCGCTGCGCCGCGCCATGCTGCACGAGGCATCCATTCTGAGCGCCCTCAACAAGCATCTGCCCCCCGTGGTGGACCGCTCACTGGACGTCCTCAAGCAGGTGGACCCCCCGCCCCTCTCCCTTTTTCTCCGGGCGCTGCTGTTGGACCATCCTGCGCTTCGCCTTCATACCGGGGCGCCGCCTGTCGCCGCCAGCGCTGACAGACCTGCCGCGGCGCACCGCAGGTGGGGGAGAACATCGATGCGGACCGCATCCTGGCGGATGCCGCCACCACCGCCGGCTACGCGGCGCAGTACCAGGAGCAGTTGGAGGCGGCGCTCAACCAGTTTGGGCGCACTGCGGAGAGCGCCGTTGCGGCGTCCACGTCCGCCGAGGCGGCGGCGCAAGGTGGCGGCCCGACTTTTTTGACCAACATACACAGCACTCTCCACCAGTGCCGGGGTGCAGGTGCACATACAGCACAGAGACATGGATGACGGGCACTACAGGTTGTTCGATAAATACACTGCGCCACATATATCAGCGCTGCTTGCATGTGCCTCGGGGGGCGGGGGGGGGGGGGGGGTGGGGGGGGGGGGGCGCAACCGACCGGCCGCTTGTGTGCGGCGCTGCTCCAGGTGCGACGCAGGGCGACAGGAAGGACTCCGAGCGGGCGCCGCAGAAGCAGGAGCAGCAGGCCGGGCAAGCCAGGGGCACCGCGGGCGCCACCCGGGGGGCGAAAACCGGCGGCGGCGCGGAGCACGTCGAGATGAGGGACCACCCGCTGGCACGGTGAGCGCATGCCGAGCTGGGCTGGTGGCCACCGGGTTTGCGGGGGCTGGCTGCCCCTGGGAGACCCTCCACGCCTGCGGCCATGCCACGTACATGCAGGACCCGGCCGCCGCGCATCCAGCCGCAGTCCCGGTGGCTCGTCACTTTAATTTACACACAGCCCGGCGTGAAGCGACTGCAGAGTCGCTGCATAAATAAATCAATGCATTGCCCCAGCGGAACACCATCAGCGCGGCAAGTTGCACCGCACAGCCTCCCCCCTCCCGGCAGCTAGCAAAGTGATTCCTTGTGGGCCATGCCCCTGATACAGCACTATGGTTCCAGCCCCAGGCACCCCGCCTCGGGGGGGTCTTTCCCAAACGCCAGTTTTTGCACCCCTGCCCGGGTGATAAAACTAATCACCTAGCGATGAGGGATTAGGTGGACTCGTGCACCTCAGCGTACTCGGGGCGCGCCCGCAGCACGTCTCGCAGCGCCGGCGGCAGCATCTCCGCCAGCCCCTCCAGCTCGGCAGGTTGCAACTTTGGGCTCCCGAAGTACAACTGTTGCCCCCCCCCCCAGCCCCCGTGGCTGTGATGGGTGAGTGTGGAGGCTGTATGGTGAGAGTGCAGGACAGTGCACCGCAGCGTTCGCGTCATGCTGCCCGGACAGAGAAGTCAAGCGAAAGACTGGCGAAAGACGGCCCGGCAGCAGTAGCTGTCCGGCATGCAAACGACAACGGCCGGCGTTGCCTCGCCGGCCGCGTGACTGTCTCTCCCCCCTCGGTGCGGACAGGTCAGCACCGCAGAGGCGGAGCTGTGTCTGCCACTGCTACCGAAACACTGCCCTTCTTGCGTGCTGTGCGACACTATGGTGTGCGCGGCGTGCAATATGCATTTGTACATTACCAAACCACTCAACCATCAACGGAAAGTGACAGCTCTTATCATAATTTCCCATGTTATTATTGCGGAGTCGCATTTTGCGACGCCTGCCTGGAGGGGCCCAGGGCTGGCTGGCGTGCGGCGACTCCCGCGTCGGCAACAAACGACCGCTGGCACGCTGCTGGGATGAGAAGCCACGCTCGCCGCCTCATCGGACACGCCACTCGTCACTGGGATGAATGACCTTATCGCGGCCCTCTTAGTTTAGGCGATAATTGTGTGCGATCATAGGGTGCGAATGCACCGGTGCGGCCGCTGCTACTGGTCGCAGCACGGGGACCCCGTCCCGAGATGACCCCTCTGCCGCGTAGGGCCTCTCGTGGCGAGGCCCGGTGTTCAAGGCATGTACTCGCAAACAATTACGCGATAGGTGGTCCAGCCCCGGCACTACAGACCTATACCGGAGGCCTGCAGTCCCCCGTGTTCAAAGCATGTACTCGCAAACAATTACGCGAGAGGTGGTCTAGCCCCGGCTTCAGCAGTCCCCTGCGGCAGCATTCCGCACAACATTCCATTTCACAGCGACGGCGGCGCACGTTTCATTAAAAATATATATATATACCACGCCCATTCCGGCATGTACTCTCGGAACGCAACGCTTCCTTCAGGGGCTGAGCAGCTAACGTCCCAGCAAAGGGGATGTCGGTGCCAGGAAGCGCCGAGCGCAGGGCCGTACGCGTCATCGCGGAACGCGCGGTATAAAGCAGCCCGCTCACGGGAAGGGGCCGCGCCCTCTGCCCCCCCTCCCCTCGCCCCGGGTCGCACCGGGGTCAGCCGCCCGCCGCCGCCTCCAGCGCGTGCTTCAGGTCCTCCTCCGCCGACGGCATCTCGTACTTGACCGCCGGCTCCACCGGGAACGCCGCCTCGTCCGCCTTCGCCCACAGGTGCGCTGCAGCAACCGCAAACAGCCGTCAGCAGAGTTTGCCTCCCCCGATTACCCACAAGGGTACGGCGGCTTTGAGCGCGCGGCGGACCGCCGTTGTTTTGCCTCGGTGCGAGCGCCGGAGGGAGGGGAAAGCGGGGCGGAGAGAACTGGGGGATGCTACGCTACTGGGCACGGCAGGGCGCACCGGAGGCCTCAAGCCAGCGCGGGTTCACGACCAGCTTGCCGTGACTCTCCGCCCACTTGCCCTTGGCGGTGCCCACGTTGCCGGCGACGAGGTGCGTCGCGCTGTCCTCCGCCTCCTGCAGGCACGTCGCCCCCAGCTGCGGTACGGAACAGCGTCGCGACGTATCAGCCACCGGCTTCCACGTAACAACCCCCTGGTTTGTGGCAAGAGTGGATGGAGGCAACGCATACAGAACTCCCTGCGAAAGTCGATACAGTGCGAGTTTCGTTGTGTCTTCCGGGAGGAGACAAACGAGATAGGTGTGAGGGCATGCAGGCATGACGACCCCATCTGGAGAAATCAGTTTGTATGGTGCTATACACAAGCCATAACTGCAGTTGTAGGGTACTGCTCAGCTTCCCTCAAGGGTGTACAGGGGGGGGGGGGGGGGGGGGTGGAGGGAACCGCCCACCTCCTCCGCCAGCTGCCACAGCGGGTGGCGCGGCCCAAACGCCTGGCTCATGACCAGGCGGCAGCCCTGCAGCACGCTGCGCTTCACCTCGGACAGCGCCCGCCGCACATCCTGCGCCCCTCGCTCCCCCTGAGCGCGCGAGGAGTGCGGCGACACGGGCGGCATCACAGATAAGCGACGCAGCGTCCCGGTGACTATTTTCTTGGGCAGTGACAGCAGGCACGGCGCCCGGGGCTTTGGGGTGGGGGAGGGGGGGGGGCACCTCAAAGTATCGGCGGTGCACCTCCTTGAGCACGCGCAGCGTGTTGGCCAGCGCGCCGGCGGCGGCGTCCTCGTCGCGCTTCATGGACATGAGCGAGGGGCAGTCCAGCCGGAAGTGCGCGGGCGCGTTGGGCAGGAAGAGGTAGCGCTCGATGCGCACCAGGTTGGCGCGGTGCTGCGGCCACACGCCCTCCGTGTCGTCCAGGATGAGCACCTTCTCCTCGCCCACCAGCACGATGTCCAGGCTCTTCAGGTGCTTCCGCGTGCCGTCGCTCTTCATACCCAGCCGCACACACCGGCCGCCAGTGCCTCAGCGGCAGGGGCGCATGCAGGACGGCGGACGAGGGGTCCCGCCGCAATGGCGGAGCGTGAGGTATGGGTGGAGGAGGGGGGTCAATCACCTTCCCGATGATGCGCTCCGGCCCCGCAAAGTACAGCCGGCCCGGGTCCAGGATGCTCGCCATCTCCAGCGCGTACGCGCGGTCGCCCATCGTGTAGATGTACAGCTGGAACATCTCGTTGGCGGCGGCCAGAAACTCCTGCACGCGGGCGCACGGGGCGGGACAGGCGCGCCGGAGCTTGAGCGCTGAACTTTCGCCCGCTGGGAGTCATGGATCTACCAGCGGCAGCATTATTCTGTGAGTGAGGGACAATGATTATGCGAGGAACTATATGTCAGGGCTGTCGCGGGACTGCCGCCCTCCATTGCCCTGTGAAGCCTGTTAGCTATAAAAAACACCTTTCTGACTGTACCTCTGTACAGAAATGGCGCGTGGCTGCTCGAGTGAAGGTGTGGCGATGGTGCTGAGTTAGGGGAAGCAAGGGGGGGGGGGGGGGGGGGGCACCCGTGCGTATGGCCGCAGTTTCGTCCACATCCTCAGGTGCGACAGCTTGTACAGCATCTTGCTCTCCGGGCCGGCCTTGTCATCGTGCTGTAGCCTGGCGCCCCCGGGCGACAGGTGTGCAAGGTGAGCCGGGGAAGGAGTGCATGGCCGGGCAGGGGGGGTAAGCCCGCGGCAGGGCAGAGGAGCAAGGGGGCAGGTGGCGGGAGGCCGAAGCAGGTCGGGAGGTGCGCTGGGGCGTGACGCGCCCTCACCAGGCCTCAAACTCCTCCGCGGCCTCTTTTGGCACATCCAGAAACTGCAGGCCACCCGAAAAGGAGGGGGGGGGGGGGGGCAGTCAGGCTGATACCGCTGACATCATCGGTGGCACTGCGGAGCTCACAACACGACAGCCCGCCGCCTGCCCAGTGTGTGCTGCGCGCCCGTCACGGGGGAGCCTCCGGGCGGCCTTGCCAGGTGGCAACTGACTATACAGGCTGTGGGCCGGGGGGCTGTGTTCATCAATGGTGCCCCCCCCCCCCCCCCTCCCCACCGTCCGTCCTGGGCGCCAGGATGACATGTTTGTATATATGCGGAACTATACACGTCTACAGGCATACATGTGCACCCATGTCACCGGTCTGTTGACATATAAACACACATGTCGTACCCGGCATAGGCTCACGCACATTACCGCTGTGTGTGTGTGTGCGTGTGTGTGTGCGTGTGTGTGTGTGTGTGTGTGTGTGTGTGTGTGTGTGTGTGTGTGTGTGTGTGTGTGTGTGTGTGTGTGTGTGTGTGTGTGTGTGATGTTTGATTGTCGCAACAACAGCCTCCATTAGCATGATATACGGGGTGGTTGCCCGGGGTTCCCTGCGCGCGGTGGATTTGTGCCGAGGCGCGCTCCGGCGAAAAAGGTACGGACAGCGTCATGCACGGATGCAGATGCGCGCAGGGGGCGCACCCGCATGGAGTTGAGCAGCGTGTGGTCCAGGTCCAGCACGAGCGACAGCTTGTTGGTCGACTCCAGGTGCTGGTCGCGCTCCTCCCTGCCGGGTGGGGCGTCCCCTTAGGAGAGAGGCTGCTCGGACGGGTTGGCGGGGGCGCTGGGAGGGGAAGAGAGGGAGACTTGGGGGGGGGGGGGGGGGGGGGAGGGGGCGCGAACCTGAGTCGCTCTGCCTCGGCGCGGCTGACCTCAAAGTCGCCCGGCAGGTACCTGCGGGACTGGCGAGTCAGGAAATGCTGGGCGGGCAAGCGGGTTGCGCACTGGGTCCAGGGTGGAGGACGCTGGGGATGAGGCAGGGCAATTCAAGGGCGCGAAGGTGGGCAGCACTTGAGCTGGAGGGAGTCCCCCTCGGCCGGGCCGTCCTCCAGGCCCGCCGCCGCCTGAGCCTGCTCCTTGGGCATCTGGCAGCGCACGCACATGCCCAGCATGAACGCCGGGTGCGGCGGGCACAGCTTGCTTGCGCCGCTGGCGCTGCCGCCATCCGCGCCTGCCGCCGCCGCCGCCTGGTCGCCGGCTGGCTGGGCCTGCTTCCTGACCACCCGCCGCCGCTTGAAGCCGCCCTCCCTAGCGCGGACATGTGCCCACAGGAAGCCACGCAGCCTCAGCCACGCCAGCCCATGCCCCTCACACCTCCCTCCCAAGCCTCTGCGCAGCATTGCTGCGGCATGTGGACCGGGGCGGGGCAGGGCTTGGCTGCAGGTAAGCTGACATTGGTCAGCAGAGCTGCCCGGTTCATCTGGGTGCGTGTCTCAGAGGCTTAAGGTCTCATACCCTTAGCACTTTAAGGATGCAAGTATCACAAACCAGCACATCGCCCATCGATCAATCAGTACTCCCTAGTTCTGATTCGAAGTCTGAGTAGCCTGACTATTAAGGCTCTTAAGGCTATCATGCACATTGCATGATGCCCGCCTTATCGAGCAGGAGCCTTGTGACGCCCCCCCCCCCCCCCCCCCCCAAACCACCTCCACCTTGCGGGGCAGTAGAACGAGGCAGCAGCGCGCCCAATGCCCGACTTGCCTTGGGTTCTCGGCCTGTGGCGCCACCGCGGGTGCAGACGGTTCAACACGGGCGGCCTCGCCCCCCTCCCCGCCTGCGCCCTTCCCATTTTCCTCCACTTCCGCGCCCTCCGACGCGCCCATCGCCGCCATCAGCTCCGCCTCCAGGTCGCCACCCTCGCTCGACGAGGCGGACGACGAAGAGGAGGAGGAGGAGGAGGAGGAGGAGGAGGAGGAGGCCGACGATGGTGAAGACGAAGGAACGGGGTGGTTGTCAGTGCTGTCTAGTGGCGGGGCGGAGTCGGTGGGGTCCGCCATCGGCGTGTCGCTGTCGGCCGCTGACATGTATCCGGCGGTGACGAGTACCCGGCGAGCGCCGGCTGGGGGTGGCGGGAGGTGGCGAGGGGCGAGGGGGCCGGAGCGGTCGGGGGGTGGGTCACCGTTGCCTGCGTCTAAGGTCGCTGTTTACTCCCCGGTGATGGCCGGTAACGGGCGTGGGAGGTCAGGACGTCAGGACGAGTGTGTGGCGTGGACTGGGACGCTGGCGGGTTGTAAGCTGGCGGGTGTTAAGCAGGGGTGCTAGTGACGAGGACGCGGTCAGCGTGCCCGCGAGCCGGCAGATGACGATGACGAGGCTGGCGCATGGCGGTCGGCGCGCACGTGACCACCGTATTGGAGATAACGTACCGCCAGCGCTAGCACGGCGCGTCACCTGATGCGATGACGCTCGGTGTGTGGCGGAGCGCGGTGCTTGGAGGGGCGGAAATGCGGACGAAGAGGAATATAAAAACGTAATTTAGAACAATGTAATTCCTCAGCAATGTATTATATTCCAGTAGCCCCGCCGTAGGAATTTGCAAGAAATATGTGCAGTAGCAGCAAAGTGAATATATTCAGCTCATATAGCGTCGAGGTCCGCGGTCCAGTATGTATGAAGCCATTATTTATAGGGGTAGGGGTGGCGGGTAGGGGTAGCGGCGCGACTACTACAGATTCTGGGGCCACTTTGCCGAGCAGCAGCCGCCACCGCCTCGTCCACATCCCAACGCGCAGCAGCGGCTCCCCCCACTTTTCACAGGCTTCCCACAGCGCCTGTCCCCTACATTGCTAGTCCCTGGTGGTGCACGTGCAAGAGCAACGGCGAGCACCCCAGCCGTTAGCACCTGTCAACTTGCGCCAAGATGGTGGTGCGCTCCCCCCCCCCCCCCCCCCCCCCCCCCTTCCCTTCCCCTCAGTCCGCCGAGGGAGCAACTCAACGGCCAGCCCTGTGGCACCTGGTCGCATTGTGCCATGCATGCACCACGCCACCAGTTTGGCTTGGATCTGCTCCGCTGCTCCACTCCCTTTTGACCCCCCGGACCACTGGCTCGTCGCAGCTCATCTGCCTGCACATCAAGGCCCAGCTGGAGAACGTGAAGAGCCTCACGCTCCCCATTGGCCACATCTGGACGGTCACGGTGCGTGGCGGCTTGCTTCTCAGGGCAGGGAAGGGAGGCGGAGGTAGATCGTGCCCGGTCTAGCGCTGGGTTAGGCTGTGCTGAGCCCCCCCCCCCCCCCCCCCCCCACCCCGGGCCCGCGGCCCCTCATCACACACAGCTGCAGCAGAGCCAGGGCTCAGAGCGGCGAGAGGGCGTGGAAATCTGCGAGAACGAGTCCCACGAGATCCCGGGGTCCAAGGGCGATGCGAACTTCCTGATGAAGTGGGCGCGCGACGACCGCAAGCACGCGACCATCAACATAGAGCACGTCAAGAAGTATACCCGCGCGTACGCAGGTCCGATCCCCGCCCCCCCCCCCCCCCCCCCTTGCTCTCCCCCATTCAGCCCGCCGCTGCTGTCACAGCATCCAGTGCGGCCAGCATGGAGCCCTGAGCACATGATGCGGCGGCGCCAAGGGGCACGACGGCGGCGGCGGGTGGTGGTGTGTGGCGCTGATACCTTGCCTCGCTGCTGGGTGCGGCGGCAGAGGCGGACAGTGGCTCGTTTGTGCCCATCATCGGCTTCGATTGCCGCGGCGCGGAGCCGGTCGACTGGACGCCGCAGGGCGGCTTCCGCATTGAGAGCACCGGCGGCGCGGTCTTTGACAACGTGGACCTCAAGGAAAAGGAGTGGTGCGACTACGACGAGAAGGCGGAGCTGAGTGTGGGCGTTTACGAGCTGGAGTGGAAGTTTGAGGTCAAAAAGTGAGTGGCCGACGGGAAGAGCCAGCAGCGTGGCATGGCGACGGCGGCGGCGGCGGCGATGGTGTAATGCACGCTGGTGAGGCACCCCCCGTAGACCTTGTGGCGCTTAGTGGGGGCTGGCGCTATTCCCATCATCTGTGTGGCGTTGAATCATGGCGCAGGGGTAGAGGTTCGGGGTGAGGAGGGGTGTGGAGGAGGGGCGGCAAGCCTGCTGCTGCGGGATTGGCATGACCCCTGCTGGGGGCGAGTGGTTGGGTAGCAGGGGGCAGGGGTGAAGAAGGGGGGGTAGCGAGGCGGAGAGGCGCTTGCTGGGCTCCGTGTGGACGCAGCTAATCATGGCCACAAAAGGGATGCAGGCAGGCCGATTAGGGGAAAGGAGCATGGCGGGGGGGGGGGCAAGCCTGCTGCTGCGGGATTGGCATGACCCCTGCTGGTGGCGAGTGGTTGGGTAGCAGGAGGCAGGGGTGAAGAAGGGGGGTAGCGAGGCGGAGAGGCGCTTGCTGGGCTCCACATGGACGCAGCTAATCATGACTACGAAAGGGATGCAGGCAGGCCGGTTAGGGGAGAGAAGCATGGTGAAGAGGGGGGGGGGGGGGGGGGGGGGGGGGCGGCAAGCCTGCTGCTGCGGGATTGGCATGACCCCTGCTGGTGGCGAGTTGTTGGCGAGTAGCAGGGGGCAGGGGTGACGAAGGGGGCAGCGAGGCGGAGAGGCGCTTGCTGGGCTCCACATGGACGCAGCTAATCATGACTACGAAAGGGATGCAGGCAGGCCGGTTAGGGGAGAGAAGCATGGGCTCCCGGCTTTCCTCCCCTCATGCACGGTGCGTAATGGAAATGCGGGAAGGCCATGTCGGGAAGCTGACTGCCGACATTGATGAGCGTTATACTTCACTGTACTACATGGAGCAACGGCTGCCGGGGGTGCTATGGCACGGGGCCGAATCAGGGGGGGGGGGGGGGGGGGGCATTTCAGGTGAGGGGGCGAAGGAGTATGTGGGGAGACTGGCCAGTCACCGCCCGCCGCGGCGGCGCCGCTTGGGCGCCGGCGGCAGTGCCACCGCCGGCACAGGTCGTGGCGGCGCCTCTGCGAGGGTTGCCGTCTCTTCTGTCGCCGGCCTCGCCGAGGCGCCCGCGAGCGGGTCAACCTGCTGCCGCACCGGCGCCTGCCCTGAGGGTGCCGGGCCGCTGCGCCTCACTCCTTGAGGCGCTGGCGGGAGGCTGGCGAGTGGGAGGGGCGCCGGGGTGTCCTCTTGGGCCAGCGGCACCGGGCTGGGAGGCAGCTCCACCGGGACTCCCTCATCTGAGACATCCCTCCTTGCGAGAGCGGCATCCGCACTGGCACCGGCACTTGCATCAGCGCCGGCCTCGGCATTGGCACTGGCATTGGCACTGGCATGGGCGTCGGCATCAGCAACAATGGCACCGGCCGCCGCAGCTGCCGCCGCCGCTGTCTGCCTCGTCGAGGCCCTTTGCCGGCCCCCCCCTGGTGCAGCCGCCCGGTCCCGGAGGGCCCCAGGCCCTGCCCCATTGTCTGTCGCCACCTCCTCCTTGCCCCCGGCCGCCGGCTTCTTGCCCTTGCTTGCCGGCGTCTTGCTGGCGGTCGCGGCTTTGGTGCTCCTGGCCGCCGGCGCCTTTCGTTTCCCCTTAGCGGCCGGGGACGGTGACGCGGACAGCTCGTCGTCTTTGAGCTCCAGGTGGGGGTTGGGCGCACGCGCAGTGCCGCGTACCGCCTGCCACGCAGGGAACCAACGCCAGCCTCAGGAAAGGGCACAGGAGCCCAGGAGGGGGCAGGGGGGTAGAGGGGAGGGTGTGGTCGCGGGCAGGGTCGCGCTCGCAACCTTCTGCAGCCGCGTTGACTTGATTTTGGCGAAGCGCTGGCTGTAGGCGAAGAACTGGTCCACGCGCAGCTGCGTCTCGCGCTCATCGAAAGCCTGCAATGGCGGGCGCAGGGACGCAGAAGGGTGGACGTCTCATCGGGGTCGCGTCTATGTGGATGAGCACTCTTCACATAATAGCTCCCTGGCTGGTTCTAGAAATGCGTTGCTGAAAGCCATCCGGCTCTCAGGGGCCGACCGGACGCTTATCTAAGACTAATCCTTCTCTGGATACGCGCCTTACTTATGCGCCTCTAACTCGTATTCATTTACCTCAGAAGGAGGGTCCCATGGGAGCGGCAGCGCACCTTGACCACCGGGCTGAGCAGCTCGTTGGCCTTGTCGGGCAACCACCTGCCAGCGCATGTGCAAGCAACGGCATGCCCCGTCATTAGCCACCCCACACGGCTTACCCGGGCCTTCAACTCTTTCATCCAAGTCGCCGGGAATCCAGCGGTGGCAGGTCTGCGATAGAAGAGCCCGTAGAGGGAGGGGGAGGGGGAGGATGCCGCGCACCCGAACTTGTTGGAGCAGAACTGGTGCAGCATGGCGATGTCCGGCCGTCCAAAGGTGAAGCGGTCCTTGGCGTGGTCCACGCTCGGGTTCTGCGTGTGGCATGGCGCGCCGCGTCAGGCTCACATCCCGCCTCGTCGAGCGTGCGCAGTGCTTGCGCTCTGCCGCGGAGGATTGCCGGGAGGGAACCCAGGCATGGACCAGGGCCGGAGCCATGTGAGCATTTTCTCGCAGTCCCAGATCATGACAACCTACGCCAATGTTTTCCTCCAGACACGCCGGCCACGTGCCGCCGTAGGTTAACCTCAGTCCTTTAGGACGCAAGTTCGGCAGTTCGAGTAGAATAGAATTGGAAACATAAAATGTGTTGATAATTTGGAAGTCTCAAAAAGGACGTGTACAGTTCACGCGTGTCGTGAATCGATTCGGGACGCACCAAGTAAATTGTTAGAGTCTGCATTGCCCGTTCATTAATTCAATTAGGAAAAGTACACGTGCACTGTTTCAAATCAGATCGCCATACACTATTGCGTTCTTGGGTGGATCGACACTTGTCGCCGGTATATGGCAAGTATCCTGATTATTACTGATTGTGCTTATAAGCATTACTGGTGTGGTATAACATTACCATTACAAGTATGCTGATCAGTAATATTACCATCGGTAAGATGGTAAGATGCCGATTACCATTATATGGTCGATCCACCCAATAATCTATATGGCTGACACGAATTGCCATACCGATGCACAACGATAAGATTACGTTAATCATACTGCGAGCACGGAGGCGGACGGGTAGGTGAGGTTTGGGGGTGAAGCGTCATCATGCTCAGCGGCTCACCCGGAAGGCCTCCAGGACCGCAGGGTTGGGGAAGACCTCGGGCAGCTGCCAGGTCTTGCGAATGTTGCGATGCTTGGCCTTGAACTCACGCAGCGCCGCCGGCTCCCCCTCCCCATCCTCCGCCTCCTCGCCCTCCGTGTCCTCTGCTCCCGCTGCCTCCTCCTCCGCAGCATCCTCCGCGGACGAACCCTGCGCCAATACGTCCCTCCGTTAGCTCCAGCTATTCGGCAGAAAGCAGCCAGCATTGCCAGCAAGAGGGAGCCGCGCCTGCACCTTCTTACGGGCAGAGCGCCGCTTCAGCTTGGCTTGAAGATCCTTGACCATCTTCACGTCCGGCGCCTCCACCCACTCCTTGAACGCCTGATCCGAGCAAGGCGGCGCAGAGCACCCCCCACTCAGTCGCGGAGGGACCCTTGCCGGGCGCGCGTCCGCGCAGTAGCGCCACGGGCGCGCAGCCGCGCACCTGCCAGCCCTGCCCCTTCTGCGGCGGCTGGTTCTCGGGCGGTAGGAACGCCATGATGACCTCCACCGCGTTGACGACGCCGATGCCCGGGACGCCCTCCGTGTAGTCGCAGCCCAGGAGCAGCGCCAGCGCGATCAGGCGCTCCTGTGGCTCACCGGGCATCCGCGCCAAGAATCAACGCACGGACCATCAAAATCGGATGCATCAGCCGGATAACGATGAATCAAGACAATCGACAACAGGGAGGGCAGTTTATCAATAGCACTGATATGGTGTGATATGGTTAAACGCGCCCGGCGCCGAGTCCTGCGGGTGGCTAAAGGGCACCACCAAGCCCCGATTGGCCCTATCGAACCCGACCCTGGAAGCATGTTCCCAGGCGGACACAACTACCGATGTTTAGATTGGCGATGATGATTGACATTATCAATAATTAAGGGCAGATTAAATCAAGTGAGGAACATTTCCCTATTGATTCCTTGATGCCTCATGCAAATCAGCATGAATCGGAATATTGATGTTCATTTGGACAATGAATATGATATATCAAGGGTAATATCAGATCGGATTGAATGAGAACATCGAATATTTAGACAATGAATCGACCGCAATTCTAGATACCAAGCCCTCCACCCTGTATGCGGACCTAATGGGCCAGAGGGGCAAAAGCGCCCCATCGGCCATGAATGAAGATTTCAGCATCAACCCCCCCCCCCCCCCCCCCCCCCCCCCCCCCCCCATCCCCCGCTCTGATGTATATAGAAGGCAGATGGCAAGGTCGCCCTCCATCAGCGGCACCAAAGGATGGGGCGGACCTGCGTGAGCCCAAGCTCCGTCTCCAGGTCATCCACCTTATACTGTTCCACATACTTCTTGCCGTCGAAGATGTTCCGATAGACCTGCAGGCCCCACAGCTCAGTCCGTCACTACAACACACCAACGTACCGAAAATCCACCAAGAAGGGGCTCTGCTTCGCATCCGGGGTGTCTGTGCTGCCCATCCCCATCACCCACACAATTGGGCAGGCGCAATGTGAAGTCCCCCCATAGAGGGGTTGCTATGGTTTGCGCATACAGGTGAGCCGAGAGCCTGCACCCGCCCCGCCGGCAACAGCCAGGGCGCACCTCCCGTGCCCCAAACAGAAACGCGTCGTTGTCATCCGTCACAACGCCGTCCACGAGGCCATTGGCGTTCAGCCACGCGCACTGCGCCTCGGCCTCCATGGGCGCGATGATGTAAGGGAGGCCAAACATCTGGTGGGAGCCAGGTCCGCGGTTAAGTGTCAGTGTCGTTGGCTCGGGCACACCGCCGTCGTCCTCTGGGAGACAAGGTGTCCTGCAGGAGAGGGCGCGGCCAAGGTGGGGGGATGCGGGTGTGAAGGCCACAGCCACACCTGCAGCAGCTCTTGGCACTCGCTGTACATCTCCGCGGTGGGCGTGTCGGCGTTCCTGGCGTAGCGCCGCGCCTCGGACCGCAGCTCGGCCTCCTCCGCCTCCAGGTCCTGTAGGCATCATGTGCGCCAGCCGCGTGTGCAGGCAAATCACGTCACAAAAATGGAAAAAGTATTTCATGAAAAAAATAAACAAATAACATAGCTTGATATATAATAATAATAATAACCGTAAGATAAATCTCAGATTCAGAGCCCCGGAAGAGCTGCGCGTTCCCCGCGCTGGACAGCAGCATGTTGGGAGAGTCGCCCTGTTGTCATGTATGGAGAGCCAGCGGGGCGGGGCGCACGTCGAGCATGGCGCCGAGGTCCGGTGGCGGCCCGCTGGGCTGCTCGAAAGTATGCCCCTCCTGCCCCGGGCTGCTGGCGGCCGCACCCGTCGACTCCTCGAGGCGAAGCACGGGGGCAGCCACTGGCTGTACAGGAGGCGCCTGCCCGGTGTCGGCGGCGCTGCTGACTCCCGGCAGCTGAGGCGGCTGGGCATGCTGTGGCGGGGGTTGGGCCGCGCGGTGCAGCGCTGCCCCGGCACTGGCATCTTCGCCATCAGCTGCCGAGGCGAGCCCTCCCTCCGTCTCTGCAGTCAGGATGGTGGCAGCTCTCCTGGCAGAAGGGGCGCCTTCTGCCCCGACCTCCCCGCCCACGTCGTCCTTTGGCAGATCAGTGCTGATCTTCATGCTGCCCCCTGTGACGGTTTCTACGCAAGTAGCATCTGCGCCCGTTACTTGCTCATCCGCCTTTGGGGTTGTCCGCTCCCGCAGAGACCGATCCAGCACAGGGTCAGGCCCAACGTCGTCCCCCATCTCCTCAGTCTCTGGCTTTACAGCAGCTTTGGACTCCACCTTGGCGGTCTCAAAGCTCACCGCTGCGGTCGGCCGCTCCTGATGGCGGGCTACCCCCGATGCCCCGGGTGCCGCATCGCCTTTGCCAACAGCGTGCTGCTCTGCTGGGGATGCCGCAGCGCCACTCACACGGTGCTCCACACCATACTGCAGAGCAGCCCCGCCTGCGGACAACATGCGGTCTCATCCCGTGCATTCATACTACGTGCATCCATGCAGCTGCTTGTCGGCATTTCCCGGTAAGCCTGCGGGCAGCGCCCCTTGGCCGGTGGTGGACAGCTCGGCCATCAACGCACAGACCAATACATCTCCAGTACGCAACCAAACCAGGCGTGGCTAACGGTTGAAACGCGCGGAATGATGCCTGGCGCGCACCGTGTGGTGGCGGCATTTTCGCCGGCTCGAGGTTAGCGGTGTGAAACAGGACAGGTTGGCTCTGGTTAGGCGCTGCTAGCGCAGCGCTGCCTGCCCGCGGCGCTGTTTGCGTGCTTGCGCCAGGCGCGCTCCCAGCTGCTCCCTCTCGCCCCTTCACACCCCCTGCCGCCCCGGGCCCGGCTTGGACCTCCTCGGCAGCGTCCTCCCACTCGATGCCGTCGCTGGACTGGCTGCCGCCTTGCGCTGGCCCGGTGCAGGGTGCGACAGTTAGGCACACCATCTCCGCCAATCACAACTTCATCTCAATCGGATAGTTGCCCCCATCATCAAGAATCAACAGTTCTGCTGCAGGTGCTGATGTTCTCATCGTTACGGCACTGCCATGCAGGACAGCCCAAAAGTGAGACCCAGCTGCAGGCCTCACCAGCATTCATCCCCCCCCCCCCCCCCCCCCCCCTCTCTTCCAAGGGCACTGCCTTACCAGCTGATGCGGGCGCCACCGGGGCAGAGGACACCTGCATCCGGGTGCTGGCAACATCTTCGCCCGCGTCCTCCCATTCGATGCCGTCACTGTCGCCAGGGGCCCCTGTGTGGTCAATGGGCCACAGGGGGGGTCGCTCACTGTATTCTAAAACATATGCACCCATGCCAAATCTATTCGCGGCGCCCTAAACCTCGTCAAACTTATATCATCATAATGAATGCTATGTGTCGTTTGTTATTGCTTGTTGTTGCCACCTGTCCTTGGCGGCATTTCAGTCATTTCAGTTGTGCCTAGTATTTTTGTCTATAGTGGGAGCAGCGTGCACTTCTTCAGGGCGAGGGGCGCACCCTCCCCGCGCTGAGCATCCTCTAAGCTAGCCTGAATCGCCAGCTGCAGCTGGCCGTCCTCCCCCGCGCCGCCGTCCTCCTCGCCGCCCTCCTCCGCCTCCCCGTCACCCTGCCGCCAATCGCCCAGCTTGCGGCCAAACTTGAACCCCTGCGCACGCGACCAAAAGCGCTGCCGCTGCTGGGCGCGCTCCCGCCAGTGCGCTGGTCGGCTGGGGACAGGCAGGCCAGCCGGACACACCACCGTCAGCACAGACAGCAGCCAACTTTGCATAAGATCTGCAGAAACTGCCTCTCACACCGAGAGTACCCTGCTACCAGACGCGTTGCCTTTCAGGACGAGATGTCAAAACGCCCAGCTTGCCTCACTCCGTCTAGAAGTGCCAAATTGCGCCCGTTTGGGTATGAATAAAGCTACTTGACAAAGACAGCTGCACAGCACTCCAAGCACTTGTCTGTGTCAACAAATGGGCAACGTCACCATTTAGCAGTGACTCGAGACTGCGGAGATGGCAGCCTGCTCCCTGTATCTTTTCAGCCCATGTCCACCAATAAGCGGCGAGATCGCCAGAATGATCAATGAAAGGATCGGGTGTGATAGGTGTGGGGGTATTTAGGGAGGGGCGGGGGCGAACCTGGTCGGGATGTCTACCGCAGCCTGGCTGCCAGGAACGCCACCGCCGCTTCCTCCCCCCCCCTGCAACCGTCTCCCACTCTATCTCATCGTCCAGCAAATCGTTGTCCTCCTCCTCCTCGCCCTCGCCCCGCGCCGCATCCTGCCCCAGGCGCCAGAAGGCCTCTGCAGAGCCAGCGCCATCGGCAGTTTGTCAACACCTCCACTGCAGCCGGCAAAACAACACCAGCACGGAAGTAAAGGGGAGGTGGTTCAGAGGGTGTGCAGTACGCGCCTTGGTCCATCGCCTTGGGCATTTCCATGGAGAACTCGAAGGAACCCTCCGCCCCGCTGGGCGGCGGCGCTGTTGCCTGTGCCGGGTCCGACGCCTGCTGTGCCCCTGGGGCATCCGCAGCCACCTCCGGGTCGCAGTGGTACACATACTCCCGCCCGGACTCGTTTGCCAGCTTTTTTGACTGCAAGCCCGGCACGGCCCGCCATATCAGCCAGCATGTGCCGCCAGGATAGGCAGTACTAGGAGGGTTTGCATTTTATTTGACGCTGCAAAGTTAATCGGTATGTACAACTTGTGCAATCTTCATCTACATGTTCACTGATATGTAGATGCAGATATGCATGTCTGTGTATGTGTTTGTGTGTGTATGTATATGTATATGTACATGTACGTGCGTATGTACATGTATATGTATATGTATATGTATATGTATATGTATATGTATATGTATATGTATATGTATATGTACATGTACATGTACATGTACATGTACGTGTGTATATGTATATGTTTGTATACATATATGTATATCTATGTATATGTATATGTGTATTCGTGTCTGCATTGAAATCCTCAGTAAGCTATTTTATCCTAATAAGGGCACCTGTACCTGCAGTCGTAGCAAATCATCGGCAGCAGGACAGTGATCAATTGATCGGAACATTACTGATGCAGCATCGCTAGTCCAATATCATGCAAAGCATGCTATGGAGTGATTCACGAGCACTGCACGAGTACACGGATGTAACTCGACATCTTTGCGAGAGCTGACTTTGAAAGTGTGATCATCAGTAAACATATGTGCATCACGTCACTGGTGACAGCTCCACTTGAAGCTGATGAAGTACAGAGCCCGGGGTATTCTTGGTTTTACGTTCTAGAGGCATGTAACGTCACACCGCAGTACATCCCATAGACCTGTGATGGCATTGGTGTGTCTGCGCTTTATGTTTTGGGCAGGCAGGGCCAGCAGTGGGCGGGGCGCACATCCGCCTTGTCCGGCGCGCGGATCCTGTCCAGCTTGCGCCGAAACGCGGAGGCTTTGAGGTACGCAGCCATCTGGGCCCGCGAAAACGCGGTGGCATCAGTGGCCACGTCCTGCAGGCACAGCCACGGCGCGCAACAGGGCATACATGGCACCGTCAGCTCCTGCACAGCGACAGCAATGACGGCAATGCTGGGCGACGTTGCTAGACTGCTCTTCGTATTGGACTGCGAGGCAGCTTCATTAGGTTGCTCCTCTCAGAATGTCGGGGCAGATGCGAGGGAAGAGGTCAGCTAGCGGTCAGCTAGCGGTAAAGCGCGGGTTCGACCTGGAACTTCAGGCGGTTCTGGTTGAATTGCTCCTCCCGCAGCTTCTGCATGATGTCAAACTGGACGGAGGGCGGTAGCGTGGACAGTACAGAGACGTCAATCTCTGTTACGTCGCTCGGCAGCGCCAGCTGGCTGATGATGTCGGCCTCATCGCCGCTGTCACTGTCGCTGCCATTGCCCCCGGTACCGCCACTGTCAGCGCCCCCCTCAAAGCCGTCCTTCTTGGGCAGGTCCGCTAGCTCAATCAGCTGCCGCTGGCCGTCCGCGGGCCCGCCTTGCACGGCGGTGTTGATGCCGAGTGCCTGCGCTGTCGCCGCCGCCTCCCGCCCAACACCTTCCCCTCCCACATCCTCATGCTCTGCACCGTCTGTGGCACACTCACAGCATCGCATTGCTCGGTGTCAGCAAGCAGCATGCCACGACAGGTCCAGGCGCGACAGACAGTATTGTGCAGCTCAGCTCTTCCAGCGCTGAATCCCTACAAACAGCCTAATGCTGTGTGTCATCGCTGCGAGCAATATCTAGGGGTGGGTGGGCATTGTGACATGGTGTGTTGGAATGCCCAGAGTGGCGCAGCGAGACTGGCGTGCAAAGGCCCCACCTGGCGCCGCCTCCGCCTCCCATTCCGCCTCCAGCTGAGCCGCCAACAGCGCGTCCGCCTCTGTGGCGCCCTCCTCTGTGCGTGAGGCAGCGCCTGGGGCGGAGGTGGACGGGCCGGCGACGCCTGCTGCGTGCAACAGGGAAGTCCATGCATGGCGAAGCTAGAGATCAGAGACTGACATCATGCGCTTGTTTAGCGGTGATGCGGCTGCGTGAGTGGTCCCGCAACGGATGCCGGCCCAGCTTACCTCTGCAGGTAGGTGCGCTATGGGCCAGCACAGGGGAGAGCTCCACCGCCGCCGCCGCCTTGCCCTTCCCCTTGTCCACCCTGGACGGCGCCGCAACCTCAGTAAACACAATCTCCTCCTCCTCCAGGTCCTCCTCTCTTGCCGCATCACCACCACGCAGCAGCGCAGCGGTCGGGGCGCGCGGCGCCGGCGGGCCCATGCTGCCTGGGCGATGTCGCGCCGCTGCTGCCGCTGCCGCCTGCCCCAGCGCGGTCTGCTTCAGCCGTGATACCAACAGCCGCTCCGCCGTCCGCCGCACCTTCACGTTCTGCTGCTCCCGCCGCCTGTGCCATTAAAGCAGCCAGTGAGATGGGCCCCATGACTAGGAGCCCCCCCCCCCCCCCCCCCTTCCCTCCCCTCCCAGCGATCCCCCGTGACAACTTACTGCTTGAGAATGCCGGCTAGGATATACAGAAGCCGTAATCTCGGAATGGGAGTCAGGGCGGGCGCGGGGGGGGGGGGGGGGGGGGGGGGAGGGCAGACCTTCGCCGCGCCGCGGTGGTCCGTTTCTTCAGCGCCGGCGTGGCACCATCGAAAACAAACACAGGGCGGACCTTGTGGAAGAGCAGCCTGGTCAGGCAAGCGGCGGAGTGAGTGCGACAACGTGCGAGAAGCTGCTCCAACGCGGAAACCGCCCTTGCTCCCAGCGCCCGGTGCGGCATCAAGCAGCAAGCAACTGGCAGCCCTCTTGGGCGTCGCACCGGCATATGCGACGGAAAAAGCCCAGCAGGTGAGCGTTCCGCACCACCTCGCCTCGCTCGTCGCGCATCGCCTTAATGAACTGCACCAGCCATATGGACGCGTCTGGGGCATGCGCACGCCGAGCGAGGCAAAGGGGGGGGGGGGGGGGGGGGGGGGGGGGTCAGTATGTGCAGCGGCCGACAGGGTAAGGCCATCGATCAGACGGCTGTAATGCCATCACCATCAGCCTTTGCCATGCCGCAGCTTAGCTCCACATCTGGCGAGGCGTCGCTGTTCTCGTGCAAGACTGGGGACGGGGAAAGGGAGGAAGCGGGTATAAGGGCGAGGGGTCGGCCCCACCGACAGCCAGCCGCTTGTGCGTGAGCGTCTCTATGTTAACCCGCCGGCCCACCGGCTCCAGCAACTGCCACAGGCTCTGGACACCCATGGCTGCACGGCTCCCTACGTCCAGGTATGGCGGCTAGTCGCGACGGCTCGATCGGCCGGCGGTAGGCGGGTGCTGTGCTCGCCGGAGGTCGGCCGGCCGCTGATCGCAGGGTGCTGGCGTAGCGCCGCGCAGCTCGGCACGCCCGTGGCGCACGTCGCTCCGAAAGCGGGAATGCTCCGAAATCGTACCTCGCCTATTCCGGGTTTCAATCAGCAAGCGAGCGACCGCGCAATGTAGGTCGCTATAAATAAACGAAAAACCGCCACATGAGGCCAGCACCTCGTCCTCCTGACAGACCACACAAGCAGTACCCGGGTACTGGTAGTCGTAATCCGTTTACTGCAATCCTAATGATAGGTCGCGCACTCGCGCTACAGCATCGCATCAAACCACACCCGTAGTTCGTACAGTAGTCATGCCAGGATATCTCGGGGCGTCTATCGCGCATAAATAAAAAACACTACCTGCTGTGTACGAGCATGGTGTCGTAAACAACCGGGCTAGTTCGTTAGTACTTTGGCACAGTTCATAATGTTATGGTGTCGATGCTCCTGTTTGGTACGATTTGGGGGGTTTCGGGCGGGGGTTTGGTGTAGGGGTTTCGCGTGGTTTGTGTTTCTAGACGCTGTATTTAAGCGCTTGACGTCGAGCGATTTATATTTTGCGGTGGCCGCGGTCGCTTCAAAACCGGAATATAATTTCATATTATTTTCATTTACATAGAGTCTCACTAGTGATTTCTTCCGCAGATGGAAGCTAAGACCCAAAACATCGAGTAGGGAGAACGCTTGGCACTGGCCTGGGGCGCGGTGCAATAAGCATCGTAA
This sequence comes from Tetraselmis striata, assembly GCA_006384855.1. Taxonomy (NCBI): domain Eukaryota; kingdom Viridiplantae; phylum Chlorophyta; class Chlorodendrophyceae; order Chlorodendrales; family Chlorodendraceae; genus Tetraselmis; species Tetraselmis striata. The sequence continues at coordinate 37,747 of VCJN01003037.1, forward strand.
TGCCACTCAGAAGTTTTAGGTCCCCCCCCCTGTTTTTGTTCTTCGTCATTTTAAATGGACACCTGATAGCGACTATAGATAGGTCGTGCTGCGTTACCGGTAGTTTTATTCGCGGGTAGTAGGTAATTGTATTTTACTACGAGTTACCACTGCCGGTAATTAGAACGCTGATATCCAGGCTGCCGGAGCACGTAAATAGCCCTGTTGAAGTACAGGAAAAAAAGCTTCGTGTGTACGAATGTCGATGCGGTCATACGAAGTTTGCCAGAGTGGGGCGCTTTTCCCAAAAGTGTTTTGTATCGCCTGCCCTCGTAAACCAAAAGGGAGGAAAAAGGTAAATAACGTGAAATCTACGTATTATGAAGCGGATATCTTTTACTGCTAATGAATGGTTTCGGACGTGCGGCACGCCCGGAGTCACAGCGAGCTGCGGCGAACAAATTGGTTGTGAGAGGAGTTGGATGTGACAAGCACTGAATTCAACACTTACGTGGTTGGAACCTATGCCTCTGCTCGGTATATGAGGCGGTCGATCATGCCAATAAAAGGTTTGCACGCCTAGACCATGCATGGCTTTAGAACAACCATGGCCGTCAGCCCTATGGCATTGAGAAGACGATCATGAAGTGCCAGGCGGCAGAATACATCCCTCTTGTGGTAGACCAACTACATCAAGTGCTCCAGTCTTGATTGCCCTGCGCGTTTTGTTCCGCCACCGCTTGGCATGTAGAGCGCATGAACTTTGTCCATATTAAGCGAGTGGTCACAAAAGGCTATGCTTCTTTGAAGCATGACATTGTGGTGAAGCTCATTGTTCTGCTACATATGTCAATATCTCATTGCTTGAGAATTGCGATAAAGATGTGTTAAGCATAGTAGAGGATGCTCTGGTAGATGCCATTGAGGCTGGTGACATGCTCGTTGAGCATGGCGCACTATCTACCCCCAATCGATAATGTTATTGATCTAGAGTGATCCATGGGCGCTATAAGTGCATATGTAATCATCCCAACAGACTCTTTGACATCTCCGATGTGATATGCATGTTCGGTGATATATATGCACTCTGCACACTCCAACATTATTATCCTCAGCATTTATCTTTAACGCCAGGGTAAGATGAAATCGAGGTCCGGTAATAATTAACAGTAAATAACTATTGATTTTTTTAATTACGGCAATTGACTCGCGGCGGCTATAACTGTTGGACGGTCAGTACCACTAATGTACTGCAATCCCCAAGCAATGTTGTTATTGTCCGTTATGAAGGTTTGAGTGGCCCCACCTGGGTACCTCTGGCATGTCGCATGTGCTTTGCAACCTACTTTAGGGAGCATGGTAGAAGAGGGATAGGGGCATGTTCCCGGTGTTGTGCTGCCTCAAGCTCAAGGGCATTTGCTGATGGGTTTAGGGTTTATTGTAATTCGTTTATTGAATTGCTGCTGGGGCCGTCCTAGTAGTGGCTGTTGGGTGGCGTGGGAGATGCACCTAGCAGCCGGGAGACTTGGGTGTGTCTCGTGCTTCGGGCATCACACGCTAGTCAGCTGGCAGTCGTCGCACTTCTCCACCATCCGCACAAAACGTCCTCGAACGCGGTGAGCCACACGTCGTTGTCGTCGGCAAAGTCCTCGACCAGACCCTCCGTCGGACCGTCTTCGCAGCGGGCGCTCCTCATATATATAGTTGCATGTTACCCTTTGCGCTGTCCTGAGGGTCGATCGATGTCGATGAAGAGCGCCATGTCTGCAACACCATGGACGGACCAGTGTCAGTATTATGCACTAGTCATACGTGAATAGAACATGATGAGACACAATCAACTATTCTATAGATTTGGAACCCTATTGTCTGCGGCAAACTGCCTGGATTCTGGGTTTGATTTTCCCCCAGCAGCAGCGTTAATATTGTAATTCGAAGTATGAAAGTTTATAGATGATGAACCCCCCAAGACATGCCCCGACTGTTTGACGGCAACCTGAAATACTTGCTACTTGCGTGTTATTATCACTACAAGCCCTCAATGTAATAATGCACGCGGCACATGTGCGCATGAGGACTCTTTGTCTCCTTTGCAAGAAAAGCGCGCTTGCGTCCTACGGCCTTTGGTTGGCTTCTCGTCGTGTTCCTAGTAGTAAGAAGTGACGAATTGCTGCCGGCAGCTCGTGCCTTGCCGCTTCCTCCTTGGTTCCGAGTTCGTGGTTGTTGGCCCGCTGCGATGTTTTAAGATACATCGAGGTGGTTGTCCTCATCCACGCACCTCGCCGTCGTCATGCTTGCGCTTTGCAACCTTGGCAACCTTCTTGGCCTTGACTCTACTTATTGTCAATAGCAGCATTCCGGGTTTCCGAAGCACACGCAATGCCACCGCTCATGCCGTTACTGCACCGACGTGTCATCGGCATCTGGCAGGTTGACCCCTATTAGTACTACTTTGATTATCACATCGTATAATAAATACTCGCTCCCATATATCGCTATAATGCTATTATATAGCGCTACATATACCGGTTTACGGGCGAGGCTACCAAGGGTAGGGCCAACTAGCCCTTTGGGACGGCGAGATATGTCCAATAGAGGGCTTAAGTAATGTTTGGGTGTTCAACAATAGTACAACCCCATAGACAGAAATCCCCACCACAAATCGTGCCCCGGTCGCTTTCGCAGCCCGGACACGCAGGTGGTGGGCGCCATCGGCCCGCCACTGCACCGTGTGCCCCGGTCGCTTCCATTGTCCGGGACCGCTGTCGGCACCAATAACACGCCGCCGCTGCACCATGTGCCCCGGTTGCTTTCGCGGCGTAGGCACACAGGCGATGGGCGCCATAAGCCCGCCATGGCACCGAGTGCACGGGTCGCATCTGCGGCCCGGGCCCGCTGCTGGTCGGCGCCAACGGACCGCCATTGTAAATTTTGTCCCGGTTGCTTTCGTAGCAGGGCACGCAGCTGGTCGGCACCAACATACCGCCATTGCACGCGGTGCCTTGGTTGCTTCATCAGCCGGGGCACACAACTGATCGGCGCCATCGGGCCGCCGTTGCATAGTGTGCTCCGGTTGCCTCCGCGGCCCGGGCCCGCAGCTTGTCGGCGCCATCTGGCTGCCACTGTACCGTGTGCCCCGGTTGCTTCCGCGGCCCGGGCACACAGTTGGTCGGCGCCAACGGACCGCCACTGCACGTTGTGCTCCGGTTGCTTTCGCAGCCCGGGCACGCAGCTGGTCGGCGCCAACATGCCGTCGTAGCACGCTTGGCTTGTCGGGCTACCCTTGCTGTGGCCCTAACCATGCGCGGAGCTGTAGGTTACATACTATATCGTCCAATTCCCCCGCCCGCCGTTCCCATGCCCCGCCGTGCGACGCGCACGGTAGCTGCCGTTTGTTTTCTCCGGGGCGGTCGTTGCTCTCCCGCCCGGCCGGTGCCTTGCGGCCGGCGCCCAAGCAAGATGTGCTTCGGCAATGTGCGTGCGCCCCCTCCCTCCGTTGAAGTATTTTCTAATAGTAGTTGGGGAATCCTTCATCTTGTCAACATAGCATGCGCGGTACGGCACCGTTGTGTCCACGTGGAGTACCCGTACAGCCCGAGGAGTTGCATCAGCCCAGTAGCACCTCGGCAGTGCTATCGTCCGACGGACGTTGCCGCACGCCCGTACGGCACCACCCCGCGCGCGGTTACCCGACGCAGCTATCCCGGGTGTCGTCTCCATCATCTTTTCTCCCGCATGCTTCTTCGTCGTGTGTTTAAAAGCTGCACCAAGAAGCTTCTTGTCTGTCTCCATCAATCTTAATCGCGGGGCACCTACCATGGGGTCGCGCCGCGACAGGCCCTCCCACGCTCCCCTCATGTTGTTCATTTTCGCGGGTCTGCCTCTTCGGCCTTATGGCCCCTCCCAAAAGCGTGTGATAAAGTAAATTAAAGCACCTTTTCGGCAATGTGCATGCGCCCCCCCCCCCCCCTCCCCCCCCGCCGCCCTCTTTTCTCAGCACCCCTTCTACCTAAAACAACAATATGTTGTTCTAAGTGGCCTTATATTGCTGAGCGGATAACGACGACGATGTGCTTCAGCATCGATGTATTTTTTACATGAGCTAGTGGCAACACGCGATCAAGAAGGAAATCATCCAAAGGGGCAAAATGGAACGTCCACTGCAGCAACTGCGAGGTGGAAGCAGCAACAGATGAGGGTGCGGAATGAGCACGGGCAGAAGCATCACACTTTGCCGTTTGCACTCCGGCAGAGGAAATGCCGCCCAAGGTACCATGCACGCAAGCAAAGACTCGCTGCAACAACCCCCGCCGTGCGCGCGTCAAGTAGTGATGGCGGAGCTCATCGGGCTGGTTGGTGATAAGGTTCCGAAAGCATGGACGGACTGACCACGAATAAGGAAGCATGAAGTCGGGGCAGAAGGACCGCCATGGAAGTTGCGCACAGCAAGCAACACCACCTATGTAGACCACCTATGTAGACCACCTATGTAGACCACCGTCAGAGCGAAATTTCCGAGGCGGCTCGGTCCTCAACCACAAAAGGGTAGTACCGGTGAACACCATGCACCGGGACGGAAGACGCCCGGTCCGCCGCCAACTTGTTATGCTCTGCATCGGTCGCCGCGATCCCCGGGGTGCACCGGCGGGGTTCACTGCCCGAAGTGGGGGTCGCGGAGGACACGCACGACGCGAAATCGGCCATGTAATCGCACGCTGGGCCCCCCTCCCGCCAGCGTCGAATCTGACGGCCGCGAGCGGTCCGCTGGGCGCAGCCCATCACTCGTCTCAAGGGCCAAGTCGCCTACTCTCGAGCGGTCCCGGTCGAGCACCGCCCCCGCTTCAATCGCCACGTAAGCCCACAGATTTTTCAAAGCGGTATGCATGCGGTGCTTATACTTCGCGACGGGGCAGATGGGCAGATGATCGACGACGAAATCCGTAGCGTTCCGGTTCGAGCCTTATCCGTAGAGCGGGCGCGCGCCGCCGGGCGCAGCGGCCCACCATGAGCGGAGGATCCTGGGTGCGGCAGGCCCGGCGGCACCACCCCCACCTCCACGTGGTGGACGCTAGTAACCCCTAAGACCCGTACCCGGCTGGGTGCGGCAGGGGGCTGAGCGGGGTGGCCAGTTGTGGCGGGTCCTTGGATCCAGCGACGACCGGGGAGCCCTACGGGGGGCATTTGAAGTAGTACTAGTAGTCCTGGTAGCGCCTGCTGGCGCCGCCAGGCAGCAGCCATGTACGGGGGGCTACTAAAAATAATTCATGTACGACCTCGGCCTGGCGTCGGCCTCTCCGAGATCCGCCTACGGGTGGGGAGGGGATATGTACGATTGGGACGGGGGCAGCCTACTCGCGAGGGCTGTTCGAAATAAAATCGTGTTCCTCGGTACGACCCGCGACCGACCTGCAGAAGATCCGGCATACCCCCCCCCCCCCCACCCCCCCCCCCCCCCCCCCCCCCCCCGTATGTGTTCCACCTGTGAATCACTCGAATCCCGTCCTAGTACAGCGGAGTGTTCGGCGGCGCCATGCGGGCGACCCGTTCGGAACACCCGGGAAACCCTCAGCCGTTCCGTGAGAACGGGCGAGGGCGGCGAGCGCGAGGAGACATGAGCCCGGCACTTAAGGGTCGAGCGGGCGTTCGGGGGTGGAGAGGCCGGGCATGGCAGCGACTCGGGGGCAAGGATACGGAGCCGGAGTGCCTTGAGGGAGTCGCAGCCATGCAGCGGGAGGAGTTACCTTGCGGTCAGCTCGGTCTGACCCTAGACGGGCGGCTACAACGACGAGGCGCGCTGCGGAGGCGAGCGGCGCGCGGGCGAGCAGGTCCGGCCTACCGACCACGGAGCAACGACACGCGGACGGGCGGGGGGGGGGGGGGGGGGGGCGTTGATGCCCGCCTCTCCCCCTCCAGACCCCCTTCGAGATCCTACCGCAAAAGCTCGGGCGCGGGCGAAATGGAGGCAGCATCGCCGGACCGCGGCCGAGGCCGGCGGACCGCCACCGCCGGCGTGGTGGGGCGATCAGCGCCGCGACCTGCGGGATATTTTCAGCGATGGCGGCAGGTGGAGCCAAGACGCATAACGACCGAAGATTGCGCGGTGCCGGTGCATTGCCAATGTACAGGAAAACCTTTTCGGGGCGTGGGGGCGAGTACTGCATTCGTAATCCCCGTACTGCCAATTAGCGGTAGTCGCTCGTCTGGCGACTACCCGTAGTTAGCCGAAAATAACACAGCTAATGATAACGTGATGGAAGGAGGCGGGGCTTAGTAACGAAAGAGGATGGCCGGAAGCCTGAGCCGTAACCACGCTATATGTGTTCCCTAATATGGTTAGAGATGGCAGGCCCTAAGAGTAACTCAGTCTAGGCGGTGGAGAGCAACAGACTAGCACGTTATAATCAATTTCAATTTCAATTTCTGTAGAGCGAAGCCATAAGGGATTAATACCACACCTGGAGCCAGGGCATGTGACAACCGCGGAACCCCCGCGCGGGCGAAGGCTAAGCACCCGCGCAGCGGCGGCCGAATAAGCAACGGCATGGGAAATCTTGCGGGCTGACTCGTGATCTGACTGGAAACACAACATATTTCCGCTATAATACGCGCGGACATTTTAATATCGCGCGCGCGCGCGGGACACAAGTGTAAAAAGCCGCGTCAGCGAGACGCCCCGCCCAACCGCTTCACCCATTGCACGGGCATCATGGCCCGGCCAACCGTGCGCACCAACTACCCGGGGCTCTCGACAAGCGCCCTTCCAGGGTAGTGCACCCACAGCGTTGACCGGCCTGTAGGTGGGAGCATAGGCGCCGAGGGCGCCCTATCTGCCTGCGAGACCGGCACCTCCAGGTGGGTTTGGGTTGGGTGTATGTGGCTCGCAACCACCCACTCACTCACCCACTCGCTGCCACGGGGATGAACACGCCTCCATCGCCATCCCCGTTCGCGTGGCCGTTTTTCGCCCATCGTGTTCCTTAGGACCAGTTGCATGAACGCACACGGGGGTTTGTCGAGTTTTTCCATGTCAAAGAAGTTACAAGCGTTCTCCTCACTGCCCCTCTGCTGCACATGTGCCGCCCGGAACGTAGGGAGGGCTAATGGCGGCCGTAAATCGGCGGAGCCGCGTCCTAGAGGGCGAGTGCCTAGAGTGCCCGGTGGAGTGCTTCGAGGAGGCCTACGCCTCGGATCCGCAGCGCTACAAGAACACCGCTTGCACGGCATGCTTCGGCCCTCTCCTGGCCCCGGTGGCGGTCGTGGAGCGGGCAACGTGGGGGGCGCAGTTCCAATTGGCCGCGTGAAATGAGCTCTGCCGGGACTGGCGGCTCTCGAATGCCGCCAAGTCCTTCAAGCTTTGCGGCTTCCCCCCGGCGCTGCTTGCCAGTTGGGTCAACGACATCATCAAGAGGTGTCGGGAGCCGAGCCTGGAGACGTGGGACTGGGAGTATCCCTCGGTCAAGTACTGCGAGCGCGGCGACAGCGAGAAGCATGGAGTCGGCCGCCTCGTTCGTGGCTACGTCTTCTTGACAATGCGCGCGATGGAGCTCATATTTAAGCAGGCGAAGGAGACCAGGTACTCCCACGCCCCCCGTGGGCGTGTGGACAGCGCGAGTAAGTGCAGTACAAGTTCCAGCAGTCAATGCTGGAGAAGCCAGAGATATATAGGGATAAGCTGCAGCTGCCAGACATGGAGCAGCTCATCTAGCATGCTGGCACGTGGGGCTTTCTTGAGCCCGCCCTGAGGCCAAGTTGGGGTCAGCAAGGGCACAATAACTACTACCCAGTCACTAGATGAGGTATCAGCACCCGGCGGCGCTGACGAAGGCTGTGGCCGGCTCATGTTTCTCTCGCTTTACCTTAGCCACATGCCCAGTGCCCAGACATTCTGCGCAGTCATAACATCACCATCCCTTTTAGTGACATGTTGTGTAAACACAATGACTATATGACATCAAAATATAATTGCAGCATACCTTCAGCACCACAATTGTGCCATCAGTCCTTGTGGCATTGAAGATTTCTGTGGCATCAGCAACTAGCTGGATGCTGAGAGACTCCCCGGGTTTGATGAGCCCCTCCTTCAGCAGTAGCATGGCACGATGCTAAAACACCAGCTTGAGATCCAGTGTGCTTGATATCATGCCCTCCGTAGTGCTGAGCCCCAGAGCAGCCAGCTCCTCCCCTTGCCCTTTCACCATGCCCTCCACTGATGGCCACTTGATCATCAAGTTGCCATGCGGCAGCACCATATGCACCAGCTTCTCCATGTCCGCGTCCCACTTGGAGCTGCTGAGGTTGATGAGACGCTGAAAGGCATCTTAAGATAGCTTCATGTCAGTGTAGACCTGCACAACGTTGTGCTCCCACAGCTTTCTAATGGCCAGCAGGGTACGCCTCTCTGTTGCTTTCAAGTGATGTTTAAACTGCTTAGACTCCAACATGGAGGCCAGCAACTCGGGGTAGCTGGCTAGGAGGGCGCCTAGGATAAAGCGGGGGGTGTGCGCTGCTCGCACACTGGCTGGCTGGCCCACTAGGTCCGTCTCCTCCACGATGCCCGCCTCCTGCCCGTCAGCTCCATGCGCGTCGACATCGCCATGTTGCTGCCGCTGCTGCTCCGCTCTTTCGTCACCGCCGGAAAGGGCTCCGATCTGTGCGCCGGACCCGCCCTCCGCATACACATACTGCCAGTTGTCGTCGTCTCCGACTGCGTGGGTGAGCCACGCCTCTAGCTGCTCGGCCTTGCGGCCGATGAACTTGCGCACCGTCGCTCCGGTCGTCGCCTCCCGCGGCTTGTAGGACAGGCCTGCCGGCCGCTCCCTTCCCGGCTTCTGGCCCCCGCCCTCCTCGTCACTGCCGTTGCCCTCACTGCCAGCTGACTCGGCCTCGTTGCCATTTGACTCAAACATGAGCCGTATCTTGGCTTTTAGGCGCGCTACCTTTTTGTCGCGCTTCCGGCGCAGGATGTCCGCCTCCGCTCGCGCCCTCTCCTCCGCCGCAAGTTGGGACCGCAGCTCCTTCTCCACTTTTTTCTGCATGTTGACAACCTCCCTCCAGTAGCGCTCCGCCTCCTCCGAGGCCGGTGCTCTCTTCAGCAGGCACCTGACCTCTGACTCGAGGTTTTGCAGCTGGGTCGACACACGAGTCGTCGCTGCCGATGCCTGCGACGACGGCCCGGCAGGCATGCCGCTGCCGCTGGCACGCACCCGCCCCGCCTCCTCCATCACCACCGGTATCGCCGCGGCTTTCTTAGACTGCCGTTTCTTTGACTTGTAGCCCATGGTACCCGGACGGGGGACGGGGGGAGGGGGGCAAAAGACGTGGATGTTGTAAGCAAAGATGTTATGCAAGCTGTTGTGACATGCCGTGGAGTGGCAGATGTTGCATCCCGACTGTACGCGGCCGCCAGGTCGCCCCCACCGCCTGCGCACCAGCCGCCTCCCAACACCGCCTGTACTACCCCCAAAGGGCTTGGCAGAGGTACCTACAAGGTCTCTAGACATAGATCGGGCACTATGGTGACTGCCAGTGCGGCCAGAGGTACTGGAGCGCGCGTACGCGTACGCGTAAGTTAAAATGTCCGATTTTCGGGCCGGGAACTGCGCTGTGAAAGCGATGGGGAGCCCGGCCCGCACGCGTTGTACAAGCGCATGGTATCAAGTCGCGAGGCCGCGGCCCCCGTACGCTGGAAGCCAAGAGCGAGGGCCACGAAGTCACGCAAGCGAATCGCACGGCTGACGTGGCGTTGGACAACCATGGTCGTGGGTTGATCATCGGAGGCAGCACCCGTACCCGTACCCGACGTATTACCGTATTACCGCCCACACCCATACCCGTACCTGACGTATTACCGCCGCATGGCTGCGGTTATAGTAGGGAAGTAGTTGCCGTTGACGGAGGGGGTGCCACTAAATCGCCGGGCGACGGTATCTTGAGAGCTACAAAAGCGCATGTAGTAACGGTATTGGCAGTACTCGTACAACCGATAGGAAGCGATTGCTGAGCATCATTCAGAGGCGGCCTCACCAATACCAACTCGTCGAAGGGGGTTGGCCGTAAAATGAGATGTGGCAACGTGCTTGCAGTCCTCCGCTAGTGCTCGTACCCGTATAATCCATAGTACCATATGATGGATCCGGTGCGGCGGTGGTCGTAGCATTACCGACCGTAAGTAACTCGAAGATCTCGTGGGCGTGCCCGTACGCGGCGCGCTCGCGCCGCACATCTTCCTGCGGTAACGTGGTGAGGGCTCGTACAGTCTCGTACACACGGCGCCTCTCGCGCGCCCACGCAAAGCACTCGCAGCCACGGACGACACCTCGGCGCAAACCGCCTCGTACAAGGGGCCGAGGGCGGGCCCGTACTCTCGTAGCAGCTTTGGCAAAGCAACCGATTGCGCGGAATAAACGCCGCATGGGGCATACTACAGCAAGGCCACATTCAAATCGCCAAAATCCGCGAGCATACTCATTTGGACGATCGCAGCCTCCATGCGCGGTGTAGACTGGCCGCAAGCATCCAAACCAAGCAACGAAAATGCAGCCGAAATGTTGGCGGTGCCCACGGCCTCCCAGAAAGGGTCCAGCTTTGACGGCGGCATCATGCGGTTGAAGAAGCCGGTCATCTGCCGCACCACGCATACGACCAGCCGCCGCATGGCCCCAGCATGGTGGCAGCCGTATCCCGACGTGCCAAAGGAGGCGATGTGCTCCAACGGTGCGGCGTGGGCCACCCGGCGCGGCCCCAACGCACCGGTCATCCACCCGGGGTAATGGCTAATATGAGCACATATGTACACGGCGCCATCCCGGACAGGGTCGTCGGCCGGGGTACGAAACCCTCACGGGGCCAACTTCGCCCGCACTGCCCGCAACACCGGGCTGACGAACGTACCGCGTCTTACTGTCTTGTACCACCACGACTTTGAGAAGCTCCGTACATTCCTCGTCGAAAGCACACGGAACGTAAGCCGCGGCTACATCATCCGCGAAACTATGGCAGAAAGTATCGGCGGCGGTAGTACGAGCCACAACAACCTCGCTTGCACCGGGCCCACGATAGCGAGGCAGAAATATAGCGGGGCCAATACATCACCTTGGCGCACATCCGAACGAGACCGTAGGATGGCGCGCAAAGTACACGGATCATCCGGCGCGTATTAGTACATGTCGCTAGGGCGGTCGTACCATATCCGGAAAAAAACGGATCAGCCATGTAGATGCAACTGCTCCTGAAGCAAGCTGTAAAGCATCGCACCCCGGGATAGTTACCTCATTGAAGGCATATTCCGAATATCAAGGAGTAATAGCCCTTTCCCGCTAGTACCACGCCCACCGAAAAGCTGCAGCGCCACCCGCATGCTCATATACGCCGTCTCACAGCCAGCTCCCGACTGAAAGCTGCGTTGCACCGGGCCCACGGCCTCCCGCGCATCATCCGCACCCACATGCCCTAGAGCGTGGGCGGGGACAGGCGCACCATCACGGAGCCAACGCCGAGCGGGTGTACTCGCAGCGGCTCGCCGGTCTTCGCCCGCTCCTCGCGCGCGGCGGGGTCGTCCTTGTGGAGCGCAAAGACGGTGCCACTCGCCAAAAAAACCGCAGTGCGCGAGTGGCACCGCCCCGCGCCAGGCAGCGGTTCACCCACAAGCGCCACGAAGGTACTGCTAGGTCCTTGATGTGCTCCCAACGACACCGGTCCACATGCCCAACGGAAAGGCGGGGACGAGCACGGCGCATAACCCGCCTCTGATCCTCCTTCCACCGCCGAACCTCATCCGCATTGCCACCTCACGACGGCGGCGTCCGCCGCAGGTCCGGCGGTTCCTCAAGGGCGGACGGGGGTGGAGTACTCCGGGTCGCGGTGGGAGCAGGAGGCGGATGGAGGGCTTCCGGAACAGGGAGCGTCTTATAGCCCTAGTGCATGGCACGGGCGTGAGCCCCTGACGAGGGGCAGCCGAGTAGGAGGGGCAGGAGGATGCGGTGAGGTTAAAGGAAGTGTGTTGCGCCCGCAGTGCCCGCGCCGCCTTGTAGCGGCGCGCGCGCCTGGCGGGCGCCCAGGATACTGTTGTCGCTGCGCTAGTACTACTGTACTATAACAGCCCCTCTCAAGCATAGGCCGGTCATACAGTTGACTGGTGCCCATGCTTGTCTAAGCAGCAGGGTGTGAGTAGGTTCTGGCAGGGCTTTGATGAGCCCATCCAATGGCGGCACCATTGAGCATGCTGATGGCACCGGACTGAGAGCGCCGGTTGCTTGTGTCAGTTGCCCAGTTGGAGTCTCAGTAGACTACAAGGCGAGCCCCCCCCCCCCCCCCCCCCCCCCCGGTTCAGTGGCCCCGTAGGTGATGCCCAGGCCAGGGGTGCCTTTGAGATGGCAGAGCACGCATGAGGTGGGTCTTCTACGGGGCAGACTGAAACCTTCTGAGCACGCTGACAGCGAAGGCGAGGTCCGGTCCGGTGCACATCGTGAAGAAGTTGACAGAGCCCAGGAAACCAACACCGATACGGTTCATGGTCCTCTCGGGGGAGCGGGGCCTTGTCGGTGGCGATGGCGCTGGCGGGATGGCGGCGACTGAAGGGATGGCGGTGTGCAGGATAGCGGCGGGCGCTGAGGTGGCGGCGGCAAGTACGGGCTCCGGCCGCGCGGGCGTGGGCGGTGGCGGCGCGGGGGCTGCAGGCGGCGGAGGCACGAGCTCCGGCTGCACGGGGGCGGCAGGCGGCGGAGGCACTGGCTCCGGCTGCACGGGGGCGGCAGGCGGCGGAGGCGCGGGCTCCGGCTGCGCCGTTTGGTGCTGGAGAGAGAGCCGGGGCAGGTCATGTGCCTGCAGAACCGCGCGGACGGCGGCCGTGGTAGCATCGTGCGCGATGTCTCGCATCAGCGCGAGCAGCTGAGACTTCAGTTCGGCTGAGGCAGCTTGCTGCATTTGCACGGTGTGTTGGACCGCTGCAGAGCTGACTTGTCCCCAGGAGGCAGGGGATAGGGGGCCAAAGGATTGGCCGAGTGCGGGCCACTGGTCGGAGGATCCGCCGGCGCCTGGCGGCGGCGGGGCAGGCATGAGGTCGGACATACAAACGCTCACGGAGAAACCTGGCGACATGGCCATGAGAGCGCGCCGTGCAGGCGGGCGCGGCGCATCGAGACGGAGCACACAGCGGGAAGCGACGCTGTGAGGCTATGAGGGCCCATAACCTCTTATAGCCATGGTGCAGGGCACGGGCGTGAGCCCCTGACGAGGGGCAGCCGAGTAGGAGGGGCAGGAGGATGCGGTGAGGTTAAAGGAAGTGTGTTGCGCCCGCAGTGCCCGCGCCGCCATGTAGCGGCGCGCGTGCCTGGCGGGCGCCCAGGATACTGCTGTCGCTGCGCTAGTACTACTGTACTATAACAGAGCGCCGCAGCGGCGTCGGACAACGTACCGAGATCGGCGCGCGGTGTCTAGCGCCTGGAGCGCGGCGCATCTCTAATTTGTACAACGGTGAGTTTAGCCGCCCGGCGGTGAGCATCTACCACCGCAGGCGGCACCCCATCCGGCGAAGCGTCGGCGCCCCCCTCCGCAGCCTCTGCAGAAGCCGCGCGCGCCCTCGAAGACCGCCGGCGCTTCCGCCGGCGGGCACTCCGAGATGTGCCCGCCGCCGGCAGCTTTCCCGCCTCCATATGGTAATTATGTAACTCGCTGCCATCCCGCGACTCGCGCCACAATTGTTGCATCCCGCACACCGAGAAGCCGGTGCGCACATCACCCCCGCCTCCCACAACCGCACTCGTCGCGCCAATTTCCGCACAACTGCGGGGCTGCTGGATTGGTAGGGTCGCAGTAGCAGGCCCGCAAACACGCCGATAGCGCCTTCGGCCCCGTACGACCGGTCGTCGGTAGGAGGGAAGCGGTCAGCATAGGCCAGAGTACGGTCTAGCACGGAGAAAAGGACCGGCCGAGCCGCGGGACAGACGCCGACAGCCGTACCCCGCAGCGGAATACGGGGCATCATGGGGTAGACGTCACGGTTAGCGCACCACCGAGCGGTGGCCGCGAGGGTGGCATCGTGGGCGGCTGAGGCAGCAGCCGGCGCGTGCTGGCGGTGCAGCGCCTACACGCCAACTGCCGACGCCGGGAGAGCCACACCGGGGGGCGGAGCCGTGGGAGTAGGGGGGGAAGGGGGGGGGGGGGCACAACTCGCAGGTGGCGGCACGGGCGGCCGCCGCTCGGGGATCGAACCGCACATACACCGAGGGGTCGAAAGTCGCAGCGTATAGGCGAGGTGAATGGCAGCTACCGCCGGGACGTCGGACTCTATCCGGTTGTTATACTCCATTTCCCTATAGCCATAATGTTCTGCTATACTAGCAGGTATAACCCCGCAAAGGTAGTACGACTACGCATCCGCGGAGTCGCTGTACATATTAGTATTGCGGGCGTAAATATTAGTAGTATAAGGCCGAGGACTGTTCTGGAATTCTCTAGAGTTCTCTGACTCAAGCCTTACGTGGCTAACACAGCACGGGTATCCCATGACACCCGGCTAACATAGCACAGGTATGACTATGACCTCGGCGGGTATAAATACCGCCTCGGACAAGTCTACTAGGTAGAATTCAGAGACAGAACTATAACCCAGGAACCCCTGTAACCAGAAGAGATTGGCCATACTTTCTAAATCCTTCCGCTGCATCCTAAAGGGCCTAAAGAACAGGCTTAAGCTAGAGCCTAACACTTGGTTTCGGAGCTTAGACAGCGGTAAGCGACGTAAAGATGGCTACACCAGGAGAGACACCACCTGAGGATAGCGGAAGCTTTCCGGTAGCGGCCACTGCCGGCGGAGCACAGCCGATTCCGCTTGAAGGAGGTCAAGAGGGCACGCAACCGACCCTCGTAACCATGATGAGCATGCTTCAACGACTAGCCGACCGAGTCGAGACTATGTCGACGGAGCAAGCGAGGATGCAAGATGTAGCGCAAGCTACAACGGCGGCAACGGCGGAGATTCGCCGCTTGGACGAGTACGTGCGACAAGGCTTCAGTCATTTCGACGACCGAGTGAACCGGAGCCGAGTTGTAGAGCAGCAGATGCGAGACCAGCTTCGTTCTGCCCGGACCAGCGACATGCCTGGGCTCATGCCGAGCGATGTGAAACCAGCGAAGATCGAGAAGCTATCGACTACGAATATCGACGAGCTACGGAACTGGTTTCGTCATGCACGGGGTTACCTGAAATATCACAACGTAAACCCGGAGGAACCTCGTAGCGTGTACTGGGCATCTGGCTATTTTCACGGACCCGTATCCAAGTGGTGGTACGCGCAAGTGGCGAGTACGCACGACGAAATTGGCGGCGGTTTTACCGGTATTACGCACATGGAGGCGGCACTAATCACCGAATTCTGTGGACGTACACCGGCGAAGCAAGCTCGTATCAATCTGGATCGCGCGACACAGCGGACTACAGTACAGAAGTACGCGAATTATTTCCGCGAGCAACTACTGGAGTTACCACATCGCCACGAGGAAGATAATGTACATGACTTCCAGCGCGGACTGAAACCCCATATTCGAAAGGAGGTTGCCCTGAAAAACCCTAAGACCCTGGCAGAAGCTGTACAGGCAGCTCTGGCTGTTGAAGCTGCGGAGCGGGAGACAGATGTGCACCGCGAGATCCGTCGCGAGCGCCTAAACATCATGGACGACGATGGCGACGACGACGAGCAGTACTACAGCAGTGCTGAGGGTGAGACTACAGAACAAGAAGACGACCTGTTGATGGCGCGGCGATTGACCGAGGAGGAGTTTGAGAGATTTAAGAAGGAAGGTCGCTGCTTTATCTGCAGGGCGAAAGGTCATGTTGCGTCCGCGTGCCCGAGCAAGAAGAAGAAGATTTCTGAATATCGACCCAGAAAGACCCGGCCGGGAAACTAAGACGTGAGTCGGCCGCGCGCGGCGCGCGACAGGGTGAAGGACTGTCCCCTAAAACGGCTCGCGAGACTACAGAAGTACAGCCCTCGTATCCTCAAACGACATTGAGGCCTGATTTCCTCCACAAGGATTTCAGCGACTGGATGGTACATCGCGAATTATTTCACGAGTACACGAAGAAATACGGACCCTGCGACCTGGACGGAGCTTGCGATAATGACGGCCTGAATTCTCAAGTTTCTGGTAGTTTTTGCTGTCCGACGCGCCCATTTCAGGAACAGGATCTCGGAGAATATCGGCGTATTTGGCTAAATGCCCCGTATGACCGAATTGAAGAATTTTTGGGCCACTACCTTCGACAGAAGTTATTGCATCCGCATCTACGAGCAATTATTGTGGTCCCAAAATGGTCGCGTAAGCCGTGGTTTCGACTACTTAGAAATTTTCGTCTGGTGGATGAGTTGCCAGCGGAGACTTCTGTGTTTACGTGCCCAACGAACGATGGCATAGAAGGTGCGAGACAAGATGTTGGCCCCACTCGATGGGCGACACAGATCTACGCTGACGATGGCGCCGGCGTACGGTTTCTACCGCAGCACCTGAGAACCCCACCGAAGCCTGAGTGGACGCACTCGAAGGTTCTAGTAACCGATGGAAGACGAGTGCTTCTGACTGTAGAAGACAGCGGACTGATTTGGTTTCCGGAAGGCAAGCGCGGCGACACGGACGCGACGCCGGAGACAACAGCAGTACGACGATTACTCGAGCAAACTGGGTACCGGGTACAGGAGAGCAATCTACGGTACCTCGGCACTCAGCGGACGGGAGACAACCGGTGTCCCGTATACCTGTATCGCGTTCGTCGTAATACTGTACCTACGAAGACCCCTTTGAACCGTGCATTATGGACAACCTGGAAGAAATTATTGGAGGCACGAAGTACGGGTTATCTGGAGACGGAGACAGTACGCTACCCACTACGGTACGAAAGCTTCGGCGAACAAATTGATGAATATGTCAACCGTAACGTCCGACTACCTGGCGAAGACTCCACATCGCGTTTGTGCAACGTATCTTCACCGAGTGGTACCCGACTGCTGACTATTACTGGCGAATTGCGAGGACGACACTGTAAAATACTGGTGGACTCTGGTGCAACCGAAAATTTTGCGAGTACCGAATGGGTGCAATTGCATCAGTGCCCTACAGTATCCGGAGGAAAACACCGTATAAAACTGGCGAACGGCAGTATGAGTACCAGTACCAAGCGGCTGAGGAGCGAAGTACTTACCGTAGGAGCTTTCGACTATAAATTGGACGCTATAGTTACAGACCTGGAGAAATTCGACATTATTCTCGGACAACCTTGGCTGGAAACAGTTAATCCTGACATCGACTGGACTGCTAAAATTATTAAACACCGGAAGACTGGACAACACATTGCTACAGCGGAACAGTATACAGTACCTACGACGGTTTACCACCTGGACGCGGCTAAGATGGCGAAGGAGCTGAGGAAGAGTCGCGGCGAGGAACTGTTTGCTGTTGCGGTACGCGAGGTGTTCGATGCGGTAGCTGAGCTGCGCACGGACCAGTCGACCGAGTGGACCGAGGAGCTCAAGGAGTCCCTTATGGAGTTTGCAGACATCATCGCGGAGCCTACTGACCTGCCACCGGAGCGCGAGTTCGACTTTGAGATCAACCTGGAGAGTGATGAACCCCCCAAAGAACGAACGTACCGTATGTCACCAGCGGAGTTGCAGGAGGTACGGTCACAACTGGAGGAATTGTTGGCAAAAGGGTGGATTCGTCCGTCCAAGTCAAACTACGGCGCCCCAATTTTATTTGTGCGTAAGAAAGACGGCACTCTGCGTATGTGTGTGGACTACCGTAAATTGAATGACCTTACGAAGAAAGACCGGACCCCGCTTCCTCGTATCGACGAATTATTGGACTCATTGCATGGTGCGACTATTTTCAGTACTCTGGACCTGTACAAAGGCTACCATCAAGTACGAATTAAACCGGAAGACATCCACAAAACAGCGTTCCGAACACACTATGGACTCTACGAGTACTGTGTGTTACCTTTCGGCTTGACAAACGCCCCAGCTGGATTCCAGACTATGATGAACCGTGTTTTGAGCCCATATCTCGGCAAATTCTGCGTGGTATACCTGGACGACGTGCTGATCTACAGCAAGACAGCTGAAGAGCATCTCGAGCACATCAGATTGGTGCTACGGGAGTTGCAACGACATCACTTGCATATCAAGCTGTCGAAGTGTTCGTTCGGCAGTACTAGCGTGGAGTTTTTGGGCCATATCGTCGAGGCAGGACAGATCAAGATGGACCCCCGGAAGGTGGAAGCAGTTCAACAGTGGCCCGTGCCGAAGACAGTAAAGGACGTACGAGGTTTTCTCGGCCTTGCTGGCTATTACCGCAAGTTCATCCATAACTTCGCGGCTATTGCGGCGCCACTACATGACCTGACGAAGAATCAACCGGAGTTTGTGTGGACGCCTCGTGCTGATGCAGCGTTTCGTGCATTAAAGGACGCAATGGTACGAGCACCTGTACTGAGTATACCGGACACATCTGCGGACGCCCGTTACACATTGTACACAGATGCTTCTGGATTTGCAGTGGGAGCTGTGCTGCTGCAAGATCAAGGCTCAGGACTTCGACCTGTCGCGTACCATGCACGCAAGATGAACAAACACGAAGTTCACTACCCGGTACATGAGCAAGAGTTGTTAGCGGTTCGTGATGCACTCATCAAGTTCCGATGCTACCTTGATGGAGCGGCGGGCTTTACGGTCATCACCGACCATGACACGCTACGGCACTTCTTTCGCCAACGCGATTTGTCGACGCGGCAAGTACGATGGCTGCAAGTGTTTGCGCCTTACCAACGACATATGGACATCGTCTACAAGCGAGGAGCTGCCAATCATGCGGACGCCCTCTCTCGGCGACCCGACTTGAAGGATGCGCTACAGAAGCTAGATCTGCTGAACAACTGGTCAGAAGACGAGGCTGACTGCGAAATAAATTCAGTTTTATTTGCTATGGAGTCGCGACTACAGGCGGACAACAAATTTTACGACGAAATCAAGACCGCATATGACTCCGACGAGTACCTGAAATCGCGGAAGGCTTTACCATCCTGGCTAGTACGTCACAGTAATGGTCTACTGTACGCCTACGGCTCACGACTTTACGTACCAAATGTGGCGGACCTGCGACAACGAGCACTGTACGAACTACATGACGCGCCTACTGCTGGACACCCAGGAGGACGACGACTACTGGCGCGTACTGTGGAACTGTACTGGTGGCCCCGTATGAAACAGACTGTCACTAACTACGTGCGACGCTGCCCTACCTGTCAACGTACTAAGGCGGCCCGGCATAAGCCATACGGCTTACTTCAGCCCCATGACGTACCGTCACGACCATTTGAGGTAATATCCCTGGATTTAATCACAGATCTTCCGGAGTGCCAGGGGTATGACTCAGTAGTGGTTTTCGTATGTCTACTGTCAAAGCGAGTAATTGTTGAGCCAACTACGAAGACAGTTACTGCTGAAGGCTTGGCGGAGATTATGCATCGCTCAGTTTTTCGTCATTTCGGCCTACCGGCTAAACTCATCTTTGACCGAGACCCCAGATTTATGTCGAAATTCTGGCAAGATATGTTCAAGACCATGGGTACTAAGCTGAACATCTCTACAGCTTTTCATCCAGCAACCGATGGCCAGACGGAACGCACTAACCAAACTTGGGAGCAAGTGCTACGCTGCTACGTGCACCCCCTGCACGATGATTGGGTCAACCACCTCACCAACGTGGAGTTTGCGATCAACGCTGCTCAGTCGACTTCGACTACTATGTCCCCTTTCAAGGCGACTTTGGGATTCGAGCCGACTACACCTGCTACTACTCAACTCGCAACCGAGCCAACTCGAGCTCTTCCGGAACACGTCAAGTATGTACAGGAGCTTCATCGCTTCGCGCATGATTGCGTACTGGAGGCTCAAACTCGTATGCAGACTGCAGCTAATCGTAAACGACTACCCGTACCATTCAAGACCGGCGACAGAGTTAAGCTGAAAGCGTCTCATCTGAAGTTTATTCAGCAACCCTGTGCTAAGCTACGCGATCGCTACGTGGGCCCCTTCGTCATTACAGAGCAGATCTCGCCAGTTGCTTTCCGATTGCAACTACCTGCGGGCGTACGAGTCCACGACGTGGTGCACGCGAGTATGCTGGAAAAGTGGTATGACGACCCTGACCAACCGGCGAAGTCTGAACGAGTACCGATTGTCCACGACGCAAACCGATTCCATGTTCAGGACATACTCGATGTTGCCTTCAACAACAATGGCACTGGACTACTGTTTCGAGTGCGATGGGCGTTCCCGTACAACGTACCAAGCGAAGACACCTGGGAGCCCCTACGCGGAGTCAAGCACCTGGACATTTTCCGGTCGTTCTTACTGTCTAAACCATACCGACAGTTTACTGAGAGCCCAGACTTCATTCGGTTCCGGAATCGCTACCCAAGCCGAGTACCTTCCGCCTGAACTTAAAAAAAAAATCAAGACCAAGACTGTAGTTTCCTGTAGTTCTGTGATACCTGCACAGCGAGGACGCTTGTGCTTAAGGGGGAGAGAGTGTTATACTCCATTTCCCTATAGCCATAATGTTCTGCTATACTAGCAGGTATAACCCCGCAAAGGTAGTACGACTACGCATCCGCGGAGTCGCTGTACATATTAGTATTGCGGGCGTAAATATTAGTAGTAAAAGGCCGAGGACTGTTCTGGAATTCTCTAGAGTTCTCTGACTCAAGCCTTACGTGGCTAACACAGCACGGGTATCCCATGACACCCGGCTAACATAGCACAGGTATGACTATGACCTCGGCGGGTATAAATACCGCCTCGGACAAGTCTACTAGGTAGAATTCAGAGACAGAACTATAACCCAGGAACCCCTGTAACCAGAAGAGATTGGCCATACTTTCTAAATCCTTCCGCTGCATCCTAAAGGGCCTAAAGAACAGGCTTAAGCTAGAGCCTAACACCGGTGGTCCACGTGCGTGCACAGGGGGCCGGCCCGCTGGTAGTAGGTGCGTCCGTAGCAGCTATCGCACCACCGGAATTGCTTGTCAACGCCCCCGCCAAGCGCCGACGATTGCACCCGCGCCATCGCAGCGCCGCGCGCCCACCATCACCACCGCCCCCGCCGGAACCGCGCGCGACCCAACACACGGCCGTCGCCCCAGCAGAGGGGCCTGGGGGGCCGGAGGACGCCCCACGGGGCTGAACCCCCAACAACTACTCCACGACAGCCTTCCATAAGCCGGGGGTCGATGGGGGGATTAGATATATATCGATACATGCACGCCCACCGGAAGATCATTTGCGGTATAATAATATTAAGAATTGTAAATCTGGTCGGCGTACAATCCTTAGATATGCGACTATCGGGCCGTGCGCTTGCATCACGCAATAATACGACTGAGGATTAGTGGATTTGTCGCGAGGTGCAAGATGGTACAAAGATACCCGTTAAAATGAAAATAGCAGTTCATAGCAGTCTCTCTTTTGCTGGCAACCTTTTACAATTGCATGTAGTTCTGCTTTTATTTCGCATACTTAGTCGCTATATCTTAAAGCAATTCCCCTACCTCTTGGGTTGAGCGGAGGAAAAGGAGAGCCGCGTCCGAAATCGCCTGGAATACGAGAGAATCGATACCGGTTGCAATACGGTTTTATCACGGATTTTTAGGCGTCCTCCGTCCTCCGTCCGTCCTCCGTCTCCGTCCTCGTGTGCTGCGTCTTCGTGAATGAACCGTCATACATTCGATCTTTGCTCGTTTAATTTCTAGGCACTACTACCACAGTCCGTTAAAATCCTGCGACTAATAAGACGAATCTATCGTGAATTATACCGGAAACATACTGCAAAAATCACGAATGTCCTCCGTCCGTCCTGTAACATACGTGCTTCGCGTATGAACCGTCATACGTTCGGTGTTCGGTCGTTTGATTTCACGGTACATGTACGAGGACGGTAAGGTTCTGAATGGATGCGCGTGTATTCTAGCCCAGGCACGTCATATATTCGTCTGAAACGCCAAAATAACGCGGTACCGCCGGGCGTTTTTACTGCTGAATCAGCAAGCGAGACTATTCAGCGACTAGCGACTATTCCTTACTTAAACGGTAGTCCAAGTATGATGCTGTAAAAAGGGGTCGCCGCGGTGCGGGGGCAGTCCGCCGACCCGGGGCCCGGCGTCCGTCGACGGACGGGCGACGGTGGAACGATGGCGTCCGACGTTCGGCGTCCGGTGCGACGGTACAGGCGGCGGGCGTGCCCGCCCCGTAGACCTGACGACGGGCCCGACCTGCGCGGCCTCGTGCGGGATGCGGGCCGCCTGTAGGCGGCTTGTACTGTATTGCTGATCTTTGTAGTGCTGTTTTTTTTTTTGGGTAATACAACTTTTAGCGGTGGGTTGGGAACCGGCCTTTTTGTAATGCACACCAGTAGTCAGCGGCCCGCTTTTACGCGGCTTGCAGATTTAATCTGTTTTATAAATTAATACGTCTCTTTTGAAAAATAAATTACTGACAAATCTAACGCTAAAAGCATTATTACCCGGAAACAACAGTATTACAAGATCAACACTACAAGCCGGCTAAAAGCGGCCCGCATCCCGCACCACGCTCAACCCAAGAGGTAGGGGCACCTCCACAAATCCCCGGCGCGAAGCGCCGCTTAGTGAATATAGCAGCTGATAGATATTATTGTGAAGTCATCGATGTCGCTAGCGACTGCTTATTATTTTTGTCGCCCCCGGGGCAGGAAGTAGCGGCTAAAGTTCCCTCCGAGTAATAATTGTCCCTTACCACACTTGGCCTCGCGCGCCAACTGCAGTCGTAGGTCGTCTGGCATACAGGTATGGAGATAGCCATTACCCCGAAGGGTAGTAATAATGCATCAATGAACCGGCTAAACTCGGCACACGGGCCCGGACGATATTGCCCTAAATTGACAGAGCTTGGAATCGATATGGGGACGCCGTAGAGGACCTTTCAGTCGCTGTAGAGGACCTTTCTGATTGCCTTTTATTTTGGTGATTTCCGATATCGCCTTCTGCTGCTAGCTCATGTAATTAATATGGGGACCTCCTGGGTAGCAGACCACCGCACTACCGAGCGGACAGACAACGAAGCATGCGACTAGTACAATTACTATTTTTACACTTTGTCATAGTGCTAGCAGTCACCCCACCGACCAGCGGCGGTTCAAGAGCGCGTATTTATACCCCTGCGGCGTCGAGGACCGGTATCGATCGCTATCGGGCCGGGCGCCACGTTCCCGCATGGTGCCGACAAAGCGCGCGTGATGATCAGCAGCCGTCTGTGTGCGTTCGTGCGTTCCGTAAGCGGGCGGAATGATACCGAACTGTTTACCGGATCAAACCCCGGACCCCGTGCTAATCACGGAACTCATAACGGACAAAACCACGGAACCCGGACGTAGCCACGTGATCAAACCGACTATGAGTACCTGTACTTAACACCATGATGATACCGGTGCGCGCCGACATATCTGCGGCGCCCGCCGTCGCGCTCTCCGATGCTTAACCGTCGACCGCCGACATTTGTCCGGGCGCGTCGCCGAATTTCACTCGTTTTCGGGGCCTTTATTTTGTACGGCTGTACAATATTTGACGTACCCGGGTACATCTCATCTTTCAGATCCTACTATCACGCCAGCGGCGCAATGGTATATATCGCTAAATCCTTAGTACTGGTACGACACGACTGCGTTTTTTTACGACTGCGTTTTTAGGCGCTTCACTCGGCCCGTCCAGACGACTCCTTGCGGTCGACTGGTCGCTACTCCGTGAAAGTATCCGATCACTGCTGGCAGTTCTTTTCGCAATAAGGCTATCGACCCCGCGCACGTCACCCAATTCCTCCCCAGACACCGACAACCAACTGATTCCAGCCGCGCAGCGTCAACTGACTAGTTGCAGGCGGTAGAGAAACGTCGGCGGGCTTGACATGCAAGTGGCGGCTAGTCGCTGCGGCCGGACGGGCGGCCAGCCCGCACCACGCTGCGCCCACTCGCCGCCGTCGCCGTCGCACAGGCCGTCACCCGCCCCAGGGTCAGATGGTGACCGCCGCGACTCGCCCTGGCGGAGGGTTCCTCTGTCAAACTCTCACTGTCAGAGCAATCTCGGCGGGGAGGGCGCTCTCAGGGCACAGAGGGGGGCGGCAGAGTGGCTGGGCAGGTATGCGGTCCAGCTCCATGACTGATTTTCCGGCCCGCCCTTTCGCTACCTCACAGGCCCAGCGCATCCATCCATAATTCCCCTTCCACTCTGCCTTTGCCATCCCATTATCTTGGATCTCTATGCGCCCTCTTCCCCCGACAGATTCTGGCCGCTCGATCAAGCATACATCTTAAGCAGCGATCCGGAGTGCGTGGACCCAGGAGAGGTGCGCGGCACAGAGCCTCTGTAGTAACTCGGTCATTTACATACCCCTAAGCAGTCATTCTAGACAGCGCAATCGCCCAGCACATGCTGGCATTCCCTCTTCGGCATCACAATCGCCCGTCTGAGTTGCCGCCTCTGCTGCCGTGGACACACCGACAGCTGCGCCGCTTGTGGCTTGACGCCTTCGGCGACAGCCTGCCGCCGCCCAAGCACTCGGAGGCCCGCATCCGCACCATGCTGCGCCATGCCTTCACAGTGCAGGCGCTGTTTGTAGAGGAGGAGGCGTCGCAGCGCGGCGGTGGCGAGGAGGCGGGGCAGAGCGATTCGCCATGCAGACGGCTCATTGGGTTTGCGAGGTGGGCGCCCCATACCGCGTCACCCTGTCAGGGCGCGTTCCTATCGCCGTTCCCTGTCCATCACATGTCCTGCCTCCACCCCCCCCCCCCCCCCCCCCCCCCCCCCCCCCCCTGCGGCAGGACGGAGTCTGATGGCGTATTCAGCGCACTAATCTCGGACCTGTGTATCCACCCTGACTACCAGGTCCGCCTTTTGGACCCCCGCGCCCTAATCCCGCCCAGTTACACTTACCTCACTATGACCCCAGTCTGTGGGGTAGCAGCGCACTGCCACCCATGTGGACATCCACGGTGACTACTAGGGGGAGATTTCCCATACAGCACCCTGTGTGCCCACCCTGCATGAATGGACCGATCAGCCCCTCACTGCAGTGTGACCCTGCCCCCGCAGAGGCGTGGACTGGGCAGGCGGTTGCTCAGCGCACTCGGCAGGACGACGCGTGCCCGTGGCGTTTCCAATTTTGTGGCATTCCCAACGCCAAATCAACGGGTGCGCACTCACGCGGTCCCCAAACTCGTAAATGCGTAATGGGTAGACATGCTGATTGCTAGCGGCTGAGCACGCTAACTGCATCACCCGCATGGGCAAACACAGGTATTTTTCTGGAAGTCGGACTTCACCTGGAACCGCAAGTTTGTGATAATGGGGCTGCAGGCGGAAGAGGCGCGTGCACTGGGAGCAGAGGCGCCAGGCCAATCTGGGGAGGTAGGGGACGGGGCACGGTAGCGTCGACCCAAGCATGACAGGCAAGGCCATACACCTGATGGCAGAGGACACCTACACCTGCGATAGATGGATATACTGCGGTTGAGTGACGGGCTGCCATGTCCCCGCTGCAAGGGAGCCGTGCTGCAAACCTTTCTCCGGCACATGAACACTCTGTGTAACGGCATGCGGTGCCGGCGTGACCCGCAGTGGATCTCATTTGCTCGTTTCATTTGTATGGTAATTTGTTGATTAAATTCGGGCGTTGACTGCGCCAGGTGCTCCTGGTGTGGAAGCACCTCACGCAGGCTGTGTTCCCTGGCAAGCTCAGGAGCAGAAGGCGGTGCAGCTGGCTTGCCTTGGCATGCCAGAGTCTGGCACAGCCACTAAGGAATAGTTGTGAGGGAAGGAACACACGATGAAGGTGGGCAAGGGGGTAGAAAACTATTGGCCATGCCATGAGCCGCCAGACGCGATGGCTGCGCCTGGCAAATGCGGCCAAATGAATGCGAGGAATTATTCTCTAGAAAGTTATTGCTGTTCGGTGCCATAATGTGGACGCATACTCATAGGAGGCCTGTCTTGAGTCTGGCGGATGCTGCGATTAATCCATCAGGAACTCCGGCAGGGGGCAGCATGACGGCTTCAGAGTAGCGTGTTGGGTAGGTTTGGTAGCCTTGCTGTGGCAGCGTTGATCATAGCAGCCGAGTATGGGCCACCGTGGGCGTTTGTGGATGGCATTCCCGCGCGGCTGGATGCTCCAGGCGCGGGCATTGGCATGCCGAGCTGAGATGCAACCGCGCCAAGCAGGAGGCCTGCGCTGGAGGTTGGCAGGCCGCCGGAGGCCAGTGGCATCCCACCTGCCGTGGTCACGACACTTAGCAGTTGCCGCGCCATATTCAGCTGTGCAAGCTCCTCCACAGTGCTCACTGACGCTGAGCGTGTGGCGATGAGGTCTGCCAGAACAGCAGCCTGCTGCTGCAGGGTAGCAGCCGCGCTCGACTGCTGCTGCGTAGCCGCGGTCCATGATGGCGGAGCCAAGCCAGATGGGAAGAGTGGCGGCTTTGTGCCTGTGTTGACTCTCGGTGAGCCAGGCGCAGCCGCCCACTGCCCGCCGGCTTGAAAGGCGATAGGCCGGTCGACAGAGACCGGCCTGGCCACCTCGGCCGGGTGCTTCTGCTGCCCGGTTGCATCAGGAGTTGGCGCCGAGTTCGTCCTCCGCGCTCCTGTGGAATTGGGTACAGCTGGCGCGTCGACAGGGATGGTATGAATGGGGTCGCTTGTAAAAGGGTGACCGGTACGGACAGCGGCTAGCTTGGGGTCGCCATTCCGCCAGCGCTCCGGATCCCATGACGCCGATATCTGGCGCCGATGGGCAGGCCCCGTCGGCAGAGCTTGGTACTTGTCGGGACAGTCGAGCTCGTCCTCTTCGTCGCTGTCGACGCCGTCGAGAACTTCCAGCAGTCCGGGGTGCAGGTACTTGGTGTCCAGCGAGATGTCGAGCACTGAGGTCGGCGAGCTTAGAGGACTGTCGAGGCTGCCGTCGTCGAGGACAGGGGATGCCAATGGAAAGAAACCGGAAGTGGCAGGCCAGGATTCAGTCTGCTCGCCGCACAGCGGGCTGAGCGGGCTTGAGCGCGCCTCTCGGCGCAGCCCGCTGGGGCGTGTTGCGAGTGGTGTTGATGCCGAGCGGTAAAAGGAGGCCGACGCCCAGCTCCCGCCGGAGGCGTTAAGCATATCAACGCTGGCCGACAGATCCAAGTGACTGAACTTGTGGTTCGTCGCAATTAAGCTGTCCTCGTCGAGAGGCAGCACAGCCGCGTCGCCCTCGAAATCGCCAAAGATGTCACTGTCGGTGTCGCCGACGAACAAGTCGCTGTCGGCGCAGTAGGCCCGCAGCTCGCGGTCGCTGCCAGAAAAGCCCTCGCACAGGCGAACGAAGGGAGGCAGCACGCCCTTGTTGGAGAAGCGGCCGGAGCCTCCCCAGCGTATGCCCGCGACTGGCGCTACACAGCTGTCCCACCATCGACCCCAGAGGTAGCCAAGCATGCTGGCCAGGGCCCGAAACTTGACAGACGCCGCGACGGGGTGGGAAGACTGTACAGACTGAGTCCGCAGCCAGCGGTACAGCAATATTTGAATCTTCTGCTTGCTGACGTTGCAATCTGAGGTCTGCTCACGCCTCATGGCTTCGCTCATCTGGTCAGGCCGGAGCACCAGCCCGGCGGTGCTCCACCAGTCACGCATCGCGTCCAGAAGCGCGCTACGTACCATGCTGCGGTGTGTATCCAGGGCGGACGGCCCCACACTTCCAAAACTGGTGTTAAGGCCCAGCTGGCTTGGTTCCATGATCTCAGAGAAGTCGACTGGGCACGCCTCATTTACATGCTCCTTCATGCGCACGTACGGTGGAAGCTGTGCAGCACAAGGTTGAGACAGGGGTGGAGCGTCAAAACCTGTGCACGTGCTCTTACTTCTGGACTATGAGATGATCCAATGTCCCATGTATGGGCATGTGCATGTGGAGGGAAGAGGGGGCTTGGTGCCTATGCATACAAACACAGCTACAACTGGGAAGCCATGGCCCATGAATGCTGTGCACACCATACACATTGCACAAACAAAGGCATGCACTCAGTAGCTTATCGTATGACGTTGTCATGATATATTATGCATTTATAATATGTATAATGTCTTATTAGTCTCTTTATGTAAGTGTGTTGTCGTGGATTTAAAGCATGGGTAGAAGGCACGCCCTGGCATGATTGCTTACCCTAAGCCGGCGGTTGAAGCGTCCGCAGCTGCCCCATGGTACGCCACATTTTGGCTCTACCTTGGACGCCCACCAGATGGGCCAGACCTGGTTCAGGTGAGCCCTGAAGGTGTACTTGTCGATGCTGGCAGCGCTCTTGTACATTCTGCAGATGCACGAATATTTATGTCGTTAGCGTGCAGGGTCGTGCTGTCTAACATGGCGAGTCTCTTTAATCATGGTTCATTTTTTATGCTATGATTGTGCAGGTATCCAAGTATGCAACAATCCGCTATTTCACATAGATTGCACAATGATGTATCAAGAAGGCATAGGCGCATACAGCAACAAAGGTGCGCGAGGAGAGGGCGAGGTGGGTCACCTGCGACGACTGGAATCAGAGTGAATCCAATCATGTAGACCTTGCACTAGATCTCTGTGGTTTGTGAGCTGCTCGCTCCAGTACTCGAGGTTTAGGTCCGACGTGTCGAGGCCGTTGATGTCGTCAACACTCACGTCATGGATGGCTGTTTGATCAACATTCGGCTCAATTGCACTGATGTCGAGAGTGAGCACAGCGCTACTCTTTTCGGTCGCATCCGGACCACCATGGAGCGAGAAACTCTCGTCCTCGACGTCGCCGCCGATAAAGCTCCCGTCGTCGACGGCTCCGCGGCTGGAGGGGGACAGGACCAGGCCCACCTCCTCCCAATAGTCCTCGAGTGCGCGCAGGACCATCAGCTGGTCCATCAGCCACGGGCTCTGGGAGCTTGTTGGTCGAGCGCCGACCGCATCTTCGGCGCTCAGAGTGCGCAGGCGCACGAAGGGTGGCAGGGCATTATGTAAACGGTACAGGCGGCACCACTGCCCTCGTGGTCCCCAGCCTACACCGCTCGCAGGGGCTACCTTTGCGTTCCACCACTTTTGCCACAGCGCCGGCTCGCCGAGCTTGGAAGCGAACTCTTGGTAGCAGAGAGAGGTTACCGCTGGGTACAGGCTTCGCAATTCCTGTCTCTGAAGCCAAGAATATAGAAGCTTCTGAACAGTCTCCTTGCAGACTACCTGGTACTTGGGGGCGTACGTCGCTTTGTCTGGCGCGGTGGCGAAGCCCACCTCATCCCACCACTCACCCAGGGCGTGCAGCAACTCCTCTTGATACAGCCGCTGGTCCTGGGTCGGGACTTGGGGCGAGCCCCCGAGGGACGACACCGTCGAGATAGGCATGCCGCCAGGTGGCCGCACAGCTCGTACCCACGGCGAGCCTCGCAGAACGTAGCTGTTCGGGATGGCGAACAAAGCTCCGAGCCAATTAAGCGCTCAACAGAAAGCAAGTCGCGGGTGTGGCCGCTGCATTGGCTACCTGCCCCATGAACAGCGGTGTTTGGAGCGACGGGGCTCTCCGTGCCTTGAAGGTAAGGATGGCAGCCGTGGACGGGATCCGGAATCTATATGGTTTCTGTTCAAGACGCCCCGACGACCCCGTCCGTGTGCTTCTGAGCCGAGAGCCGCTCCCTGCCCTGGCCGCCACCAAAGGTATTTCTTACGAGTCTCTGTCGCTCCCCGACAGACACGGCGAGGCAGTGTGTAGTGTATGCTTCGATCTCGGATGCTTCAACGATTCTGTGACAGAGCAACCAGCAACACGCGGTGGTTGGTAGACGGGGCACTTGACGCGGTGAGGAGCGGTGCATGCTACCTCGTTGGTCTCGCGCCAGCTATTTACGGTACAGTAGTACGGGATAGCAACTAGGGACCTGCTCGCATCATCGGCATATCGTCGGCTGCAGCAGTACCAGGGGTCAGTACCTGAAGGTCACCAGGGGTCAGTACAGTACCTGACCCCTGGCAGTATACTGGTCCTTCAGGAAAAACAGGTTCGGCCGCTTGATCGGAACGACGGGTTATTTCGTTCGTGCTGGTACGGGTTGTCAGAGTTGCATGTGTGTATAGTGTTGATGTTATTCGAAAAGTTAGTAATATATTTTGTCATACAAAGCAACAGATGTAAGAGATTAAGCGTATTAAGCTATGTTATGAACACGTTTTAAATGGCCAGCAAACAGATATATAGCATCCGACGGTTTCCCATCGCTATTACTTCACGCGCGCCGTTGCACTGGTAATACTAGTACCGTACGATGCCAGCATCAGCACTGCATGTGATTGATATTTTAACAATAATAATTCACAGCATAGTTAGTACAGGAAAAAATGATGTAGGGTGATAGAGGGTGTACCGCCATTCTACCCGTACCGTGCTGGTATCTGATATATCTCTTCCATCCCGCACGTTATTCCTTCCCGTCCGGACGAGGCGGTAATTATTCAGCGGTACTCGTACGGGTAATACCAGCGATTTAACGGATATCGCCACGTCAGCGCCGCTAGAGCTCTGCACACGAAATTGTACTACCTGTGCAAAGCATCCCCCACCAGGCGTCGTATGTACTACAGCGACAACACCCCTCTGACTAGTGCCTTTTGTGCCCCCCCCCCCCCCCCCCCCCCCGCCCCCCCGCTAGTGTCACTGTAAATGTGGCGTCACAGTGGGGGGGGGGGGGGGGGGGGGGGGGGGGGGAGGGGGGTCACTGTATAGATGGGGAACACTACCACATGACTCTACAGTAACATATGTCGCTACTACAATGGTGTAATAGTCACTATATGGGTGTTGTCCTCAGAAATATTGATGCATGGTCAGCAATGTGTGTATCCATTACATGTCACTCTCCTCCTCATCGAAGTCCGGGTGTAGGAGGACGAGGTTTCACTGGGAAAAAGCGGCAACTGTGGTTTGTTGAGCCGCCCCCCTTAGATGCAACCATGTGTTGCAATGCTACACGCAAGCGATCTACATCATGGTAGTAGTCTTTGCTAGCTAGCACCATGGCATGCATGCTTGAGTTCAACTCATCAATTCTTAGACACAACTGCGAAAAACTTTCCGCTTTTTCCCTAGCAGTAGCTAGGGAAATCACTGGCTGCCTCATGATCAGCGTCGTCGACATCCACGTATGCCAGCTCAATCATGCCCTATGCAGTGGCACCGTCCTCGTCAAGGTCAGCGGCATCCTCCCCCTCCACGGCAATGACCGCAGGCGGGGGCGGCCACCACTTGACCCTCACACTCCATGTCCAACATATCAACGGTGTGAATCGTGATCTCCACGGGATTGTCTCATATGAAGACAATTGCTTGCCCAAATCAGACAACATCGCCGCCAGCTCGTCAATGATAGTTGCAGGCATATGGCGTCCGGCGGTGCCTTCCTTCCTGCTCATCCGCCGCAATACGATTCTTCCGTCGAACTCCGGTGCGCAAACATCCGGCTCGGTGTCAAGATCTTGACAACGACCCAGCAATTGCGGACAGAAGCACCCGAGACATCCTTGAGCGCCGCCACAAACCATTCAATGGCTTGCCGGATGGTGCAACGCAACATGGGTGTCTCGCCCTCGGGGGTGTTGCGCGCATTTGATCTAGGATCCGTGCCATGTGCCGCTTGCGCAACGAAACCTTGGCGGTCTGGATGCACCCAGCATCGAGCGGCTGGACATAGGAGGTGATGTTCGGCATGAAGAAAATGACAATGGCATAGTCCAAGCGGAAACCTCTCAAATGCCCAAAACTCCACGACGTGGCATCATCGGGAATGGTATGTCCAACACAGTTGTCAGCTAGCGAGTGTACTAGCTCAGTGCCTTTGCCACTAAGATCGTTGCAATATAGCGGTTGAACCTCGACAACACTTCTTCCCATATCTGGCCATCCATCCATGACGAGTCGTTGTTGAAATACATGCCGCCAATCTTGTCCGGCGCGGCGGGTGCCATTGTTTTGCAAAGCAGCGCGGCTTCCTCCCAATGAACACATGCTTGAAGAAGTCCGACCCATCCGCGTTCTAGAACAATCCCGCGGTGAAACGGTACTTCTCAACAAGTTTGCCGCCCTCGCGGCCCTTCGCTGCTCTTACTAGCACGTTCCCACCAGTCAGCAGCATGCGGAACATGATACCAGTTTCATCAAAGTTATATATCTTGTGAAGTGGAATATCAGCCAGATGGTAGCTCCTTTCGCACAATCTCCACACTCGCCATGTCTACGCCCTCGCCCTCGCCGTGCAGTTTGCCGTGATGGACGTCGTTCTAACGCTTCCAATTGCCAATCCATTTGAGAGAGAAATTGAATTTGCTTGGATCAAAGGATGTGCCGAGCTTCTACGTGAGGTGCGTGGCCTTAGTAACATATGCATGTTAAAAAAAAAGAATGAGAAACATTGTGCATGCACGAGTGCATAACGTGGGTATAGGACTTTGGCCATCAACTAAAGTCGCAGCATCTCGTCTAGTATACCAACCTTGCCCCCATGCTTGGCATCATGGTGCCGCACGAAATGTAACAGCGCCTCCTCAAGCTTGCGTTGGTTGATCTTTGAAGTGGACCGCTTGCGCTTTTGGCCGACGTGCCCAACTGCGGCTGCAATGGCGGTGGCATGGCGAGGATTGAGTATCTTGTTGATGAGATAGAGCTCGCGAAGGTTGTGTTTTGAAATTAAATTCCTCTTTGGCCAATACCGCCACAGCGCTCTGCAGGGTGAGTGGGCCTATCCCCCAAGCAAGGGGTATGCCTCATATAGTAGCTCAGCATAGCAAGCTTATGCGAAGCATTCATTCATAGCAGCGCGTCTCCCCCCCTTGCGGCGCTTGATCCCATGCTGCGCTCAAGGCCGCTTAGGCCCCTCATCGTCGGAGCTCCCATCTTCCTCTCATCGCCATGCTCTTCAACCGACTTTGTAGAGACGCCAGCTCCGCCAGCTCCCTTGATAGCTTGAGCGGCAGTCTTGCGGGTAGCAGCTTGTTTAGCTGTCTCGGCAGTTGCCGCAGGCGCGGGCGCGGATGAGGCATCAGCTCTGCAAGGCCCATTGTTAGGTGCCTTGGCATGATCGGTCTTGAAGGAGCAGCAGGCGCATGCGCTGCCGGTACGAAGTCGGGAGCAAGAGCATGTGCCAGTTGTTGGCCCTTGTTTGTTTCAACCTTCCTAGCAGCTCCCACACGCACAGCGCGCGGACATCGCCAATACCTGTATTTTATGCACGCCGATGCGGCATGTCACACACTTCTACCCACTTCACCACCAAAACGCACCCACCAGCACTCACAAGTGCCAACAATGGCGTGCGCGGGTAAGAGGTCTCGCAAGGCGAGGGAACGGGCGGCGGCGGCAGCTGCGACGGCCGCAAGCGCCGCTGCCGGCGTGCCGCGGGCGGGCCACCGCAGACGGGCCGCAGCCGGCATTGATGCCACCCCCGCTGCCGCTTGTTGAACCTGGCGGACGAGCACCTCGCCCGGCGATGCAGCTGGCAACCGCAGTGTCAGTGGCGGACGCGCTGACCACAAAGGTCTTACGCTTGACCGTGGAGGGTGAGGAGGTGAGGGCCGCAGCGGCGCAACACCGCGAGGCGGTTAAGGAGCTGCGGTCGCGGCGGTCGGCTGCCGCGATGTTAGCGGAGCAGAGCAAACAAGCAGCGTGCGATGCCTAGTCGAAGCTGTACCAGCATCGGTACAACGTCAAAAAGCGCAAGCACGGTGCTGACGAGGAGGACTATGAGGCGGGGGATGAGTAAGGCAGCGAGTCAGCGGAGGGCGGGGACAACAACGAAACAACGCATACGGCGGAATCGCCCGAAAGGGGCTGCTTTCCAAGCTGCGGAGGGCAGCCCCGGTATCGAGGGACAACATCAACACGTACATCCGTGCGCGGCGTGACGAGCTAGAGCCGTGTCTGACCACCATGTTCGGCGCTATGTGGGAGGAGTACTACCAAAACGACGGGACGGGCGAGACGCTATCAGCGTTACCACCGCATGCGGGTGATAGGAGTGGTGAGGCGGTTGCTGGCGATGTTGGCGACACTGCATATAACCGGAGTCCTGCCGACAAAAAACACCGGTCGTACAAGCACATGCCTCGGTGGGTGTTGCGGTTTCTCTTCGCCAAGTACCGGCTCTTGCTTCATAGCATGCTGGACGACATGGGGCACAACCGGCAGGTGGAGACGGCATCTCATGTTGTAATGGAACGGCGCTGGCGGGAGCATGCTGTGATAATTATTGACACGTAATTTACATAATTTACACGGACTGCAACAACACCGTCAGAACGTAGAAACATCTAAAAACTATGATGTCATGCCGCAAGGACCCCACCAATAACTTTTGGATACCTCTGATGTGGCCGGAAGGCTGTGATGCTCTAGCCGTCCCTGGCATGGATTGGATCAAGGCATGCATCAATGAGCACATGAGCAAGCTTGGCATGGGGGCCAAGGACCTGCATGCCAAGGTCAACACTATGGTGGCAATCATCGACATGCATGGGCATGTAGACAACACGGGTTTGATGCCACCACATGGTTCGACCATCCCATGCCAACATCTCATTGATGCCACTGGTTTGTTCAAAAATCTCGGGACCAATGGCACATCAGCAGTGGCTAAGGTGATGTACGACGACTCAGCCCTTACGGATGAGAGCCAGAAGGTGAAAAGTGTCAGCAACCATGTACTGCTCACCTTCTTCTCGAGAGATGATTGTTGGTCAGATCTGCAAGACCACACCATCCACATCCCCGATTATATGTTGCAGCTAAATGAGGAAGGTGTGCATGTCAATGGGGAGCACTTCAACATCGAGCTGTTGGTGGGCGGCGGCATAAAGATCCTTAGTAGTCTTCTCGGCCACTGTGGATGCGGCAGCATGTTCCCTGCATCTAGTGCATTGTGGGGACAAATGATAAGCGGTCCATGACCTTCAAACACTGGCGGAGTGCAGGCATCACCATGAGGGATATTGAGGAGTTGGAGCTCATCAGGACACATGCCGTCATGGCCAGCTGCTGCCCATCCTCAAAGTGCGCCGATCGGGATGTGACATCCAGCAGCGACGAGCTCACACATGAGGGTACGAGCGTGGGCAGGAGGCGAGCCCTTCAACAGTTGCACTACGGGATGTGCAGAGGGTGCTCGCCGTACATCAGGCTATTGAACATCCTGGACGACATCGTTAACATCCTCCACCTAATGCTCCGAGTAGTGCCGCAGCCCTAAAAGCACACAGTGGTGAAGCATTGTGATGCTAACAAGCAACATGCGCGGGCGGACTGGGCACATGTGGAGCTGAACATCAAGCTCTCTAGCAGCAAGGCGGGTCAGTCCAAGACAAGCGCAGCAAAGATTGATCTTACTGCAGAGACGTGGCATGGTGACACCTGCCATGTGCTGATGGGCAACTACGTGGCCCTTATGCAATTTGCCCTGCCACAATGGCGGGGGAGGGACAACATGTTGTACGGCAACGCCATGAGGTGTGGGAGCTGTTCTTCAAGCTCTACAACAAAATCACGCATGGTTGTGAAAACAGCAACCCAACTGCTGTCGAGCGCAAGGCGCATGCAGCGGAGGCAGAGCAGCCAGCTACTGTCCGCTTTCGTATTTGCAGGTGGCCAACAAGAAGGATGGTGCAAGAAGGTGGTTCAAGAAGTTCAAGAAGGATGTGACATCCATGTCAGCGCCGTCCACCTGGGGCAGATGATCCGCCGGCATGGCAGCCTGTGCAAGTGCTGCAGCCAAGGGCTGGAAGCCCTACACCAATGGGTGCACATATTTGGCCGGCATCGCTGCCAGCATCCTCAGGGCATGC
This sequence comes from Tetraselmis striata, assembly GCA_006384855.1. Taxonomy (NCBI): domain Eukaryota; kingdom Viridiplantae; phylum Chlorophyta; class Chlorodendrophyceae; order Chlorodendrales; family Chlorodendraceae; genus Tetraselmis; species Tetraselmis striata. The sequence continues at coordinate 73,659 of VCJN01003037.1, forward strand.
ACCATGAGAGCGTTCTCAGCCCGCAACAAGGTGATCACCGCGAAGCAAGCAACCATGTGCGCCCGGGCCACGGTGAAGGCAGCCGCCGGGCAGGCCGCTTCCGGCGTGTCCCGCGCCAAGTTCACAAGGGAGCATAAGAGCAAGCACAAGGTGCCGAAGCACGTTGATGCCATGAAAGTGCTGGGCATGGACTAGAAGTAGATAGAGGCGCAACGTGATTACAACATAGACGCATAGAAGTAGCAGAGTCAATTGAATGTATGGATAACCTTCTCCATCCTCTACTTATTTCTATGTCAGCGATTTGATGTTAGCTTTCATTTGCAAAGCTTCTTGCTCCGGTATGTTTGCTTAACCCAATCCCGCCATTCCCGCTCAATGCCAAACACATCTGGTAGTGCGGCTGAGAGATGATCCATGCTCTCCAACGCTTGTGGCCACCCCTCCGCAAAGTCGATCCCGTAGAAGCGCGCATCATGCGTCATGTCGTAGCTAATCTCTCTGGCATACATCTCCAGCCGGCCCGGGGCCCGCACCATGCGGTACGCCATCTCGTTCCTGAGCAGCGAGAGTTCACGCTTCAGCGCCTCCAGCTCCTCCTCCCGCGCACGCCTCGCTGCCATCTCTCTCCCATAGGCCACGTGCCCTATGTAATAACTATCCACAGTTGACAAGGGTCAACCTTGGGTGCATGAAGGGCTCCATCACCACTGGACAGTCAGACTATGGCAATTTCCCCGTGTAACGGCCAATGGACTCAATGGCAGCTATGGTGCCCCACGTCTTGGCGGAGCCCTCCAACAGCAAGTCCGTGAAGGTTGGCACCATGCGCTTCTTGTTGCGGCGCAGCATGCGCCTCGCTCCTAGCTAGCTCGTTGTATGGCAAGTACCGCTTATACACCGGAATGTGCGGCCACCAGTTCTTGTCCGATGTATCTGCATATAAGAGATGGGTGCATATGGCTGAAGTCCGCAGCGTCACCTTCCCATAATCGCCCATAGCCATGGTGATGGCAAAGGTACTGAGCCGTATAGCAAGCTTGTGAAGCTCGCCCTAGTGCATGCCTACGGCCACCGTGATGACCTCATGGAGCAGCGTGATGGGCAGCCCAGCCCTGTGTAGGTCTCCGGAGGGCTCTTGACGAGCATTCTCGAAGCCCCGCTCGCCCGTGGCCGGGGTGTTGACGCCGCCGTCAAATTGCGGGAAGTCCCAGGTGTGAAAACCCCAACCTTGCTTTTGGTGCAGCTTCAACCACATGTTGCGGCGGGGCTCTTGGTTGAACACCTCCGTTGGGCCGACCGCGGCGTCCGACAGCCGCGCGCTCTCCAGCTTGCGGACTTTTGCGATGACGTGCTCGAGCCACCGTTGCAGAAGTTGGAGCGGCGGGAAGGTGAAACATAGCCGATGCACCGTCGGTAGCTCCAGGCGACCGCGGATTGGCCATGCTCTTGGTCCCTAGTACGTCGTATGCCGCATGCGTAACGTTGGCAACGGAGTCCATGTAGCCTAGAAGGACAACAAGTGGCCGGCGGCGGCCCTCGCATTTCATGCAGGGCGCGTTGGGGTCGAGCGGCGCTTCCTATATGTTCCTCTCGTACGTACGTAGTGTAAGCAAATAAGGCAGCATTGCGGCCCGCCGCGGCCCGCTATATGCACCCGCACGCGGCACATCACGGTTAACCCCCCGCCACACGAGACGCAATGACGGACCCCACACTCGATAATGCCACAAACTCCCGTGTAGATCTATGCACAACACATATACGCACCCGTGGGGACCGTGTACAGCCGCCGAGCGGGCGTGGTTTGCGATTGCAACTTCTCACGGTGACACGCATCTTGCGTGGCGAGTGCATGGTGGGGCAGCATCTACCGGCATCAGTAGACTCCCAGCATGCCCCGTAATTACATTGTAATGGCCCGTAATCGTGAATTTCCCACGGAATGGGCTTGTAATCGCCGTATCTACGTACCGTGTAACCGCCATTTTTCCGCTAGGCTCGGTAGTCGCACAGGCGTGCCCGGCTGCCCGCGTTCCGTAATTCTTACCAATATCTAGGCTGCCTACCAGTAGCATGTGCCATCACAATACATTGGGCCCACATCGCGGCTCGCGCGGCAACCCGTAACGTGCGGCACGTTCGCCGCTGTGCACTTTAACGCCTCAGCACAGGCTCCGTGACGACGCCGCAACGGCCAACGGCCTCAAACCGCCGGCTGAATTGCTGCAAGTCCCGCGGACGACACTTTACCACGCATCGCAGCAGCCGGGGCGCCAGTGACTATCTCCTACCCACCAGCACCCCGACCATGCGAGCCGCTGGGGCAGAGTAGTGGTGTGCCACCGGGCGTTGCAACTCCGAGCGCCGTATTCCTGAGGGGAATGAGGGTTGGACGCCTGCCCACGGCTAATTGTAGGGTACCGTTATCGGCACATGAGCAGCCCTTGCCGCGGCCCGCATAACTGTATGCTTACGCGACGCGCCGGAACAATCAGTTGGCCATCACCACCCAGGCCATGGCCGCCGCTTGTGGGGCGACCATACACGGTCACTCAAAGCCCGGCACATCGTCTCGGGGATACTAAAGCCTGCCTGCCGCCACGGTGGTTTTCGCCATCATCCAGGCGGAGCACGGCCGAGGCTTGTCAGGTGAGCACGGGCGAGTCACAGTGCGCACTCGACTTTCTGCCTAACCTCGACCCTCCTCCCCTCGCTGTCAAAGTGATCCCTGGACCAGACGATCCGGCACCCGCCCTAGTCAAACTTCAGAATCCGGCAGTATAGAACCATATCAAAGTTTCTGCCGGTCAGAATATGTGTCGAGCCCTTGTGTGATATGTGGTGTGTGCATATATGTTGCTGTTTGCATGTGCATTATGTTTGGTTCTTGGCGATGCGTGCGCTGCGCCGCCGAGCGACTCAACGACCTACCCCCCGCGCACGGCCGATTCACGGCCTGCGACACCCCCCTCCGTGATTGACTGTCAACTAGTTTTGATCGTTCTGTAGACCTGGCTTGTGCTGCGGCGCATGACTGGACTGGCGTATAATTCAGCATTTGCTTTGCCTATGATCGCTCGGTCTCTGGGACTGCATCGCTGCAATGAACACTAAAGCAACCTATTTTGCACCGAGGCACGCGGTGCATTGTGTTTAGGTCTTATTTAGGGTTTGGGGTTTGCACTGGGATTGATATAGGTAACATGAATGCCGGTTGGTTCATTAATTCGTGCCAAGTCGGGAAAAGAATTCCGTCCACGCAGGGACAAATCAAAAGAGTGCAGGGAACGCGATGGTTACAAGTAGTTTGTGCCGTCGGGGGCTGAAACTGTGTCCAATCTGGGACAAAACATAAGGGCGAGGGGAACGTGATGGTTACAAGCAGCTTGTGTCGTCGGGGGCAGCTGAAACTGAAACTGCCGTCGGGGGCAGAACAAAACATACTATCGGCACAAAAAGGCTAAATTTGTGGAAAAGTGTAAAACATGAAATCATCATCGTCGGCCACACAATCCCCTCCGCGCTCTACCGCCTCGAATCTTCTCTTCTTTGCAGCTACACGCTCTTCCCGCTCCTCTTTGCAACTCCACGGTCATTCGCGGGAGTAGACCCGTCCACTTCTCGAAGTCAATGACATGGACGCAGTCTCTGAGTCTCGTCTCATGGCTTCCCTGTGAACCATGACTTCATTTTCGATTTCGTCCCAAAGATTTGCGTCTTGTTGTTGTCAATGAGGACCGTCTTCAAGTTCATGTGTGTGAACGAGTGGGTAGGACGCATTATATATCGTCCCACCACACACCGAAGTCATGCAGCAGGGACCCGAACGCGTGGCAAACCGACGAGGAGATAATTTCTATGTTGATCGCATTGTATAATGTTTTGTCACCCAGGATGCTTTCGGTACTTTGATACGCCGTAGCTCCCATATTATACAATAGCGACTAAATACGGCAACATAGTAATAATAAGAATATAATGCAGGAAATGTATAAATACTCAGCACCAACGCGGTGTGAGCAAGCACCCTGGGGTGGTTCCGCCACAAGTAGGCGGAGGAGGGTCTCAGTCACTAGTTGACAAGCGACGTTGTAGTCAAGACATGCTGGCAGCGGGTGGGGTTACGAGGACATTGGAATAATTTACTTGCATGATCCCGCGGATGATGATCATGTATTCGCCCGCGTATTGTACGAGTTTTATCTCGGAAACTTCGCCGATGGCAACACACACGATCGGCCGTCGCCGGCATCTAGCGGTCATAGTTCCGTGTGGGGATTTATTTTGCCAGACGCGTCCCCTAGGGGTTTGATTATTACATCAGGGCCTTCAGAAATGCGCACTAGGGGTCCGTGGCTACCGGGCATCTGTCTTGGACGGCCACATGAATATTTGAATATTTGAAGGCCCGTCCTCCCAGTATCCCTCGTCCGAGGGCCGTTCGTGCACTTCATTTTTAACTCCCTCAAAATGGACGATGACTAAAGAAGTAATGGACCAAATTCAGCGCTTGCTGCTCATCATATATCGTCGATCGTCGTCGCGGTAATATATGCCACTAGTGGTTAATCGGTACAGGACTACAGGTACGGGTGGTAGTAGAGTCGGACTACGAGTATCATTAGCTGGCCCAGATTAATTTATAACAGTATTTTGGACCTAGCATGGGTCATTACCAGGGTTGTGCCGAACTCACTTTGGCCGAGTTCGTTTCGGACCGAACTTAATTTACGGAGTTCGGCCGAATACAGTTCAGACTGAACTGAACCGCAGTTCGGACTGAACCGAACAACTGAACTGTCCGAACTGCCCGAACCGAACTGAGTTCAGCCTGAACTGCCACCGAACTGCCGCTGATTTGCCACCGAACTGCGGTATGAATATGCCTAGAACTAGCTGGTACAATGGCTATACGGCGCATCATATGTTGAAGCGCGCGGTGTCGTTGGCTGTCTCCTGCCACTCCTCCACAAGTTCATGCTGCATGGTAAGCTGCTCATCGAGTGCCTTGCCCCCACAGTCAGGCAGGGTGAGCTGCCTTCGGGCACGCGAAGCGGCGGTGCTAGGCACGCGAGGGGGGCGCCGCCGCATTGCAAGGGGAGTAACGTCGGCGGTTGCCTGCGCGCCGGCATCGTCGCTGGCGGCATGCAGCTCCTCATCCACGACAACGTTCTCCTCGACCCTCGACTCGACTACGTCGTCCATTACCTCATCGCCGCGTTCATGATGAGTACTGATGGGCGGCGACTCTATATCAGGTTGACAGTGGACTTGGTTAAGGTTTGAGTGTGGGAGTGTTGTGCGCTGAACATCTGGATGGCGGCTGGTGCACCTTATCTGGAGGGAATCTGGGGCGTGCGCGGGAAATTTCTCACCGTAGAACACCTTATCTCCATGTACGGACGCTGTGGTAACTCGTTGGGGTCATACCTGTTGAGTTACAATGTAGTTCGGAGACCCCCCAGTTCGGGCGATTTCCGAGGCAGTTCAGTCCGAACTGAATTCGGGCGGTTCAGTTCGGTTTCGGCCCGAACTCCCGAACTACCCCGAACTGAACTGAGTTCGGCACAACCCTCATCATTACCAGCAGGGTTGCCCTGAAGGGGCTTCAGTTCAGGCCACTTCAGGCTGAAGTCCCGACTTCAGCTGAATTCAGTTCAGGCTGAATACCTAGCGAAAATGGCATGAATACCCCCTACCTGAAGTCCCTCTAAAGGTACGAGTTTTGAGTGTAGCGGCTAGCGGTAGAATCCATTTGCTCTGAAATGTCCGAATCCGCAGAGAAATTGTACTATAATCGCCCTAGGTGTCGCACATGGCCGCATCCGTACCAGGCCCACATATACGGCATATAGTACAGATGGTGCGCCGATAGTATATTGCGCAGTGTTAAACGGTGTTTTCAGTTTCTGTAATGCGTCATCCTGTACTTGCTGTGTTCCTTGATGGGGCGGCAACGCAGGCTGGCGCCCGCCGCCAAGGAATACGGAATACAACATCACCAAATGGCGCGCGATCACAGCACTACACTCTCCACTCTCAAGTCTCAAGTCTCAACTAACCCTACGCCGAGTCCCCCGCCCCCCCCCCCCCCCCCAAGCTGATTATGGAAGCCGCGCAAGTTGCCTCGGAGGCCGCCGAACCTCATGCCGGCGCTGCGGAGGCCGAAGTCGACATGCATGCCGCCGGCCACGAAGAGAGCATGCCGCCGCCGCCGCCACCAAGCTCGCGCCCCGGCCCATCCCGCCATACGAACCGCCGCAACGTTGGCGACTCGTCGCAGTCCGCTTTGCCCCGGCCCGACAGTGCTAGCGCCGAACCACCGATAGAACTTGATGGTGACGATGAGCAAGCAACCGTCATCCCATGTGATGTTGTAGACATGCCCAGCTTCACTATCTACCGACCTGCCATATGTGTGTTGGATGTGTACGTGCAGAGTTTCACCTTTAGCAAGATTCAGAATAAGCTTAAATCTTGCATCACCTAGACCAAGAAGTCCTCCAAGGGTTGGCACGCGCTGGTCCTCGCATGCCGTGAGATGCGGGTGAAGGCTGTCAAGTTCATCACACCGGTGAAGACGCTTCACCAGCGTAAGTTTACACAACATGCCGTGCTGTTTTGTATTACTCCTGAGCTGATGTGCATGCCCTGTCGTGCTGCAATACAACATACTGACACGTGTATTGCTTGCATGCATGTACACGTCAGACATGGAGCATGCTGAGGAGCCTTATCACGACACGTGCTGTGGTGGATCACCACTTGTATGGCACAATGCCGCAGACCGCCAGCACAGGCTTGCGAGAGCGGCAGCCCACCCACGCGGAATGGTCTGTGGCAGCGGCCATGGAGGATGTGCTGTCCCACCCCTGCAAACTCGGCATTGGAATTGGCACGTATGTTGCTTGCAATCCCTGCTGGTCAGAGAGAGTGTGAGCGTGTGTTCTCTCTCGCTGGCCTATCTAGTCACGCAGAGCCTGCTGAATAAGATGGGTGTGGGGAATATGGCCACTGAAATATATATACACAAGAATCTAGACCTGGTTGCACAGGTGGACGCTGCTCTCTCGTACAACTTTATTCTTGGCTATAAGTGTTACATGCTCTCTGTCAAGCCGGATATCAAGGCCGCCGAATCGTAAGGAAGTCATCATGACAATTGTAGACTGGAAAGACGGGAGGATCGGGGTTTTTCATCAAAGTGGTGTAACAATTTCTTTACAAGCACTAAGTAGTTTATTGGTCAGTGTCTCTTGGGGGGGGGGGGGGGGGGGGGGTAAGGGGGCGCAAACTAAGGCACGCCGGCCCGCCGACCACATCTTGCTCAGCGGAACGGCATGAGCACACGTATATACATATATATCACTCCATATGCATGTTCGGAGGTCCATGTGTTGTCATGTATGCCGCTAGGTATTTGTGACTCAACAGGCGCTGCTATGCCCACACCACAAACAGTATATATGTGCCTTGAGGGAGGTTCAGGCGCGGTGTTCAGCCTGAATACCTGAATACCTGAACTGAAGCGTCTTCAGGCTGAATTCAGACCTGAATTCAGCATGAAGATCCTTCAGCTGAATTCAGCCTGAAGTGCCTGAGTTCAGTTCAGGCTGAACTGAATACCTCTAGGGGCAGGTTCAGGGCAACCCTGGTCATTACCGCAGTCGTAGGGCTGGATCATGGGCCGTGCTCCGGTCTGCATGGTGAAGCTCATGTCCTCCCACCCGACGGCCAAGACATCATCCCTGACCACCCGCTGCCTCAAGACGTAATCCTTATTGCCTATTCGGCTACTGGTTTCCTGTTCGCCTTTTGCACCTAGCTCATGTATGTAACTATGTTGTAATATACCGTATTATTCACAGGTATTATACAGGAGTAGCAAGCAAGGAGGGATAAATGGCGGGTACAGTAGTACAATCGGTGTTCCGTGCAAAATACATGAAGGCATCCGAAATCAGTGCCGCCTGTACCCTGTACTGGGACAGGTAGAAATCCTGAATAAACAGGCGGCAAAGCAGGCATTGATGTCATGTCATGCTGTGCTGTACAACATTAACGATGATCAGCATCTATATACCAGGGGTCGAATCGGTCTGGGTATATCAGTTGCGTACCCGCTGCCACTCATCCATCCCGCCTCATGCGGGATGCGGGATGGGGGACACTTTTAGGCGGCTTGCTGTGTTGATTTCTTAAAACTACTTTTAGCAGTACTGTAGGTGGATTTGTTACTGCCCTTCTTGCAATTCACACCAGTTCCGTACAGCACCAGTGACAGCAGCACCAGCAGTTAAGATATTACCAGCAGGTAATCCTTACCAGAAGTACGAGTATCCCTACAGGTACCAGGGGGTACAATAAGTACCTGGTAGTTATTGTATATTGCAGGCGGTGTCAGCAAGGCCAGTAAGAACTGTTAGTGTGTTTTAGGTTATTACCCCCCCCCCCCCCCCCCCCCCCCCCCCGCCGCCCCTCTATCTGACCCGCCCCTCCATAAGTTTTGTCGCTGGCTGATGCAATGTGTAAAGTACTATAGTGTCCAGGGGAACAGCGCTGCGATTTTCCATATATTGTGTAGGTGGCAGCTGCCATACATGTAGGTGTGCATATCAAGGCACGAGGGCAGCATCCAGAGCACAAACCACACGATTTAAGTAATGTTCGATGGCTGCCACTGCCCCTTCTGGCGTGTGCCCACCATACAAATGGTCATATATTTGCTGTGAGTGTTGGCTGCTTATGCATGCTGCATGTTTAGATGGCGCTTCGCCTCCTTTTCCGCTCCAATTGTTGCAGGTTGCTCTTGCCATTAGTTGCATATCCTTGGCACTGATGCACCAGTCCTCTGTTATTGTCCACGCATGTCAGGCACATAGGCAGCAAATAATTTCTCGGGATGGGTGATAGTTGTTTGACCATGAAGGCGCCATCTTTGTCTTGGCATGTGCTTGCGCAACTGGCATCAAAGGGCATAGGATTCATGTCGATCTTTGCGTCGTCACCATAGGTCATGTGCTGCTTTGTAGAACCTTGACTCCACAGCTTGGTCACAGGTGAACGTGTCGTTGCACAGAAATGCAAAGTGCATGGGGTGGTCTGGATCAAGCAAGGGGTTGCATGCCACAAACATATGTGGTTGATGCCATGGCATCATGCATGGCTTGATTGGCCAACAACCTGCAACTAGGATGGCATGCATGTATTCAATACACCGGTGTAATAACGTCCACAATGTAAATAATTCACCAAATGTGTCACGCAAGATGTGCACAACACACCCACCTCATGGCAGCCAACTCTGCTTGAACAGTAATGCAACCTATTTTGCACCGAGGCACGCGGTGCATTGTGGTTAGGTCTAAATTAGGGTTTGGGGGCAATAGTGGGATTGATAGCTAATATGAATGCCGGTTGGTTCATTTGTGCCAAGTCGGGAAACCAATTCCGTCCAAACATGGACAAATCAAAAGAGTGAAAGAAACGGGATGGTTACAAGAAGTTTGCGCCGTCGGGGGCTGAAACTCCGTCTAAACTGGGACAAGCATAAGGGCGAGGGGGGCGTGATGGCTACAAGTAGTTTGTGCCGTCGGGGGCTGAAACTCCGTCAAAGCCGGGACAAGACATATGAGCGGCTAGTTTTGCGGAATTGTACTACACATAATCATCTTCGATCACACAATCCCCTCGACGCTCTGCCGCCTCGAGTCTCCTCTTCTCCGCCGCTGCACGCTATGCCCGCTCCTCTTCCTCGGTCGTTGGAAGGGGTAGACCCGGCCACTTCTCGAAGTCATCTGGACGCAGTCTTTGAGTCTCGTCCCATGGCTTCTCTTTGAACCGTGAGGTCATCATGGACTTCATCTCATTCAGCGATTTGTGTCTCCTGGTTGTCAATGAGGACCGTCTTCAAGTTCCAGTGTGAACGAGTAGCTCGGATGCATATGGTCCCACCACACGGAAAAGGCCGCAGCGACCTAAAAGGCGTGGCAAACCGCACAAGGCATTATTTTGTTATGTTGATTGCACTATGTCTCTCACTCGGGTTGCACCACTCACGCGCCGCGGTTGTCCCGGTTCCGGCTGTGACGTCGGGGATTGTTGTCTCGTCTGTTGCCGCCATCTTCATGTGCTTGGCGAAGAGAGCGATAGGGTTTCGGCACTTGTTCACGGTCTGTCTGTTCTCGTCCTTCAATTTCGCGGTGTCTTTGAAGTGACCTAGCATGATGGATGCAGAGAACCTGGAAAGGCACAGCCGGCTCAGCGAGTGATAATCAATACAAGCCGGCTACTTTCCACGAATCAAATCTTCCCTTCGGGGATCATCGAAACGGATGTTGTGAGCTATGATGCTTGACGGGGGCTTCATGCCGTAGAGGCAATACTCAGCGTCGTGACGCAGAGAACTGCCCATCTTCATCCCGCAATCCTTGGCCCAAGTCAGGACGTGATATATGAGGTCCTCAGCTTGTTTTTGTACCGCTGTGATTGCGGATCCAAGCTGCTGGTCCGAGAGGTGAATGAGGAAATGGCACGCATCAAGAGCAATGTATGTAGACGTCAGAATATCCAACCAGGATATTCACGTGCCCGCGGGGAAAATCGGAAATCATGTAAATGAAAGCACAGTCATCTACGCACCCGGGGTTTAAAGGGTATCTTGCATGGCGAAAGCAAACACGTCGTTGAAGCCGTCCGTGCCCCACGCAGCATCCTTCGAGACCCAAATGTGCGAACCAACTCCAAAAAGCGCGTCGGCAATGAAGACTGTGGCCTTTTTGGCATGAACTGCCGACATGGCTTCAGCGACGAGTTGTTTTGTCGCGGGAGCCTTGAAGTACATACCCCTCCACGATGCAAGTCATGGATGAAAAGCTCCGTGTCCAAATAGATCATGTCATCCTTGTGGACCTATTCGCCCTTGGGCATCACCGGAAGTTCCTCGGCATGTGTGTATTAGAAAACAGATTCGGGTTAATAGCTCACAATGAAATTTCAGAGAAGCATTTGTGGTTTCATAAGATCTTAACTTCATCGATATCCATAGCTCATTAGAAACATTCGGAGCGGAAACCGCGATAAGCTCCGGAGCACATGCCAAAAGAGCAAACTCTGTGAAGAATGAAATGACCAAGTCCGGCATCTGATTCTTGATGCGATATGCCTCACTCATGATGTTGGTGTTGGTAGCGGCGATATGCTCTCGATCCGGTAGTGTGTGAGACAATGGTGTGAGTATCAGTGGCATTCATGACCTTGATGCTTGCTCGACGCAAGAGATCGCGAAATCTCCAGGTCTAAATCATTGCAAGCCACTCCGCGTTGGTGTGGGCAACAACCATGGGGCCTTTGTCGCCGGCATGCTATATGTCATCCACCAACTTGTAGAGGCTTGGGGTCATATTGTGCTCGCCTTGGATAAGCAGTCCAACCACCAAGTACATCTTGCCCACAAAAAGATCCGCGCTGTCGCTATGGCTTGGCAAGAGACGGCTCGTCAAGCCAGAGCGTACCGGGGCCAAAGCCAGCATCCAGGGTCGACAATTAACAAAACTTCAGTACGGAGAAAGGGATGAGTACTCCATTTGAGTAATAGACACTGGAGTAGGTCGCAACTTACATCCATGAGGGCGGCTCGGAAGTGAGCTTTGTCTTTTCCAAAGCCGTACTTCTCGTTTTCGAGGATTGCATTGATAGGCTTCCGAATTGTTTCGTAAAGCTTCCTCACATCCTTCGGGGAAAGTTGCCGACCGTAATTGAGACGCTCGAGACCAACGAGTTCATTCATGTAGTGTTTGTAGAGCGCCTAGGGATTTTCGCAGGCTTCATCCCATCCTCGATCCCCGAGCTTAACGTCCCGGTAGGCTTCAAAAATATGCTTAACTGGCTCAACAGCATTGCGCAAAACAATTGAGTCAGAGCCCGGCAGCAATATCAACAAGATAAAATTTCATCATGTAGGCAGCTTACCGTTGTGGGCGCGAGCAGAGGTCAATCAAATTTGAGAACTCGATGCTCTTCTCATTTTTGATGCCGATCTTCTCAAGTTCAACTTGAAGAACTTCAGACTTCTTGAACTCCTTCACGACTCTAATTTGCGGAAGTGCCCTAAAGCCCAAACGACTTGCAGCATGTTGGGCATACCAGCTTTCGAAACATCTGCGAAGGTTCTGCACAAACAATCCGATTTCAAATACACCGTACGATTATGTACCTCTGATGACAGACCTATTTTGTCCCGCTACTGATGACATACCGTTTTGTCCCGCTGATGATGACAAGCGATTTCGTCCCGCTGATGACATAGCATATACTACTACACCAACCCCATCCCCCACGATTCGTCCACGACGTGCACTCTACTGTGGATCACGATCATGAAGGTGAGCTCGTTAGCCTCCCGAAAGATTAGCCGTGGGTGTCTAGTAGCCGTGGACAAATAAGTGAAATCTGATTTGCGATGCAGGAAATTAAACACCGTGGGGGTAGAAAGATTCCGTACATCAGAATCCAGATGGACAACATCGTCAGGGAGAACAAGAATAGGAACGTGGTGGCCCTCTGCAATTGGCTTGTGTCTATCGGCATGTGCGACGTCATTCATTTAGTCTTCCTACCTGTCGGGCACACTCACGAACGGGTTGACCAGATCTTCAGCCGCATTAGCCTTGCGCTATGTCGCAGCTTCGCCTACACAATCAAGGCCTTTCTTGACTTGGTGGCGAAGGCATTCTCGCCCACTCCGGAGATTGCTGAGCTCTCATTCTCCCTCGACTTCTCTGAGTGGTTAAGGCCCCATTTCCAAGACCACATTCAAGACATCGGTAAGCCGCACAAATCCGATATCACCCGTGACGACACCGCCGCGTCTGGCCGCTCGTTGCGCACCGCCTTGTGGTCCAACACTCCGCTTTCCGAGCCCATGCACATCTTGAAGAGCGCGCCAACTGGGACGCCCGATATTCGTGCGGGCCGGCCCCTTTTGTACGCTCTCTGCGACAAAAGAAGCCCGACGCGCTGAAGGTTCAGAGGTACTTGGATGACTTCAAAAAGGTTAGGTCGTACATCACGGACCTGGCGGTCTAGTGGCACTTCTCCCCAGTCGAGCGCGAGAGCTGGAAGAATCTGCTCGACGACTTGGATGAGATGCAAACTGCTCCTTCGGCAGCTTTCTCCGGGTTCTGGCCGCAACGGAAAGAGGAATGAAGTTGACGACTTCTTGCGCGAGCACGGGCAGACCGCGCCCATTGAGGCACGTCCCACGACGGCTACCAACGCAGACCTAAATAATGCCGAAGCCGCTCGCGTTGAAGCCGAGGTTCGTGCTCAAGTGCTTCAAGATGACATCGCCTTCCGGGGAGTTCACGCCGGCCCAAGGAGAGGCTTCATGACAACACATCGCCCAGCGATGCAAAGGGCACGAACCTCGTTGTCATTGACGTCTCCGATCGATGTGAGTCCTATTGTTTGTCATCTTTGTCCTTTACGGGACAAACCAATTTGGTTCATCTACCGTGCTTGATCTGTTGTACCATTTGGGACAAAAATGGCGTGGCGTCTCGCTCGGGACTAACATAGCTCGCGGTCTTGGCCATCATTTGGTGCATGAGGAAGACAAGTGTCCTTACAGTCTTGGTGATTGAGAGTCGAAATTCGTCATCGGGCTTGTGAAGTCGCGCGAGACTACCGAAGACACGTTGCCCGTGGCCGTGTACGAGCCCTTCCATGCCGATGCAAAGGGCAAACCTCTCATGCCCATATGGTTGTACGCGCAAACAAAAGAAGGGAAGAAGCCAGTTGACACAAGCTGGGAGAAGTGCATGACGCTTCCTTGGAAGCTTGTTGAAGCCGTCGCCCTATCGTACGCGAAGGTCATCCACGATGCGTCGGGAAGTCGCGAGGTGTTCAACGAGGACGGCACCATGGTCAGAAAGAAGTGTTACGGTAAAAGCGTCCAAGTCGTGAAGACATACGCGCAAACTGGGTGGCAAATCAGCTAGCCACGAAACAACTGCGTCCACGTCATGTCAACCACCCTAGCGCTACACAAACCAGGCGGAGTCGTCAAGTTTAACGCAGCCACGAAGAATGACTTGCTTGAGTTGGGGATGCTCAACGAATAAACTATTAGCAACGTCTTGTGGCTAGCCGGTGGATGTAATCATCATAATAAATATTGATTTCCCTCATCTTGTCCCATTTAGGACAAAATGCTCCAAAACCAACATTGGATATGCGTCGCGGCTGGCCTGCACGCTGATGAATGCTGCACTGTACCCTAGGTCTACAACCCAAGCTACACCACCCGTGAGGCTTAAGTACTGATAGTAGACCCGGGAACTAGGGTATAACCAAACCCTACGGTGCAAAATGAATTCTACGGTGCAAAATAGGTTAAATACCTGTTTGACGCCAGAGGAACGTCAAGTGCAATGTCAACATCAACAGCTCGTGAGTCGTCAGATCAAAGCCGAGCAAAAGGTCCACCTCGAGAGAGTGCGCCAGGAACGAAGGGATCCGAACAACGCCGTCTTCCAGTCGCACCTTGGCCATGGAAACTTCTTCTTCTTCGAAATTGATAGCATGGACTCCGCGAAGACCTGCTGCCTCAGTGGGTTTGCATCCCCAAGACTGTAACCTCGAAATGCTCCTCAAGTACCACCTCACTTGTGTGAAGTACGACGGGTACCGCCCGGACGACATCTACTACTACACCAACACCATCCCCCACGATTCGTCCACGACGTGCACTCTACTGTGGATCACGATCATGAAGGTGAGCTCGTTAGCCTCCCGACAGATTTGCCGTGGTTGTCCAGTAGCCGTGGACTGATGAAATCTGATCTGCGATGCAGGAAATTAAACACCGTGGGGGTAGAAAGATTCCGTACATCAGAATCCAGATGGACAACACCGTCAGGGAGAACAAGAATAGGAACGTGGCGGCCCTCTGCAATTGGCTTGTGTCTATCGGCATGTGCGACGTCATTCATTTAGTCTTCCTACCTGTCGAGCACACTCACGAACGGGTTGACGAGATCTTCAGCAACATTAGTCTTGCGCTATGTCGCAGCTCCGCCTACACAATCGAGGCCTTTCTTGACTTGGTGGCGAAGGCATTCTCGCCCACTCCGGAGATTGCTGAGCTCTCATTCTCCCTCGACTTCTCTAAGTAGTGAAGTCCCCATTTCCAAGAGTCATGCAAGGTAGTATTACGTCCCGTCGAGGCAGCCGCGGCAAGAAGGTGGAAGGGGGTGGAAGGGGTTTGGGGGGTGGAGGGCGGCCAGGTGGACCTTGTACCTATACTCCGCCGTCACGAGTGGTTTAATATTAGTGTCAAGCGCAGTAGATAAATACATAATAACATTATCAAACCGCAGTACTTAATGTGCTGGAAATAATTCTGTCATCAGCGGGACGAAGCGGTATGTCCCTAGTGGGACGAAATAGGTATGTCATCACTGGAACAAAATGATATGTCATTAGTGGGACGAAACCCTTTGTCATCAGTGGGACGAAATAGTATGTCATCAGTGGGACGAGACCATCTGTCATCAATGGGACGAAACGGTCTGTCATATGAGTGGGACAAAACGGTCTGTCATCAGTGGGACGAAACAGTGTCTCATGAGCGGGACGAAATCGGTCTGTCATAAGTGGGACGAAATAGTCTGTCATCAGTGGGACGAAACGGTCTGTCATATGAGTGGGACAAAACGGATGTCATCAGTGGAACGAAACAATCTGTCATCATTGGGACGAAATAGGTCTGTCATTAGTTTGACGAAACCATCTGTCATCAGCGGGACGAAATCGGTATGTCATCAATGGGACGAAACGGTCTGTCCTCAGTGGAACGAAACAATATGTCATAAGTGGGACAAAACGGTCCGTCATCAGTGGGACGAAATCGGTATGCTGTCAGTGGGACGAAATTGGCATGTCCTCAGTGGGACAAAACGCTATGTTATCACTAGGACGGAATCGGTATGTCCTCATTGGGACAAAACGGTATGTCATCATGATGACGAAATATGTCTGTCATCAGCGGGACGAGACGGTATGTCATCAGTGGGACGAAACGTTTTGTCATCAGCGAGACGAAATCGGCATGTCCTCAGTGGGACGAAACGGTTTTTACGTGGGACGAAAACGGGATGTGTTAGCAGGACGACAAGTGCTCACATAATATGATATTAGTAGGTCGAAGGTCCAAGCGGACATCAAAACCTAAAGAGAAAGCAAAAGAATTCGATGCGCTCGGAGCGCTAGTCGAGAGAAAACACAAGACGTCATATTTTGTGCCCGAGCAGCCGGCGGCGAAGAAGAGCCGTGCACCCTCAGATTCTGCAGCTAGAGCGGGCGCTGAAGCATGAAGTAACCCATGGAAACCGAACCTTTTAGGAGGTAGGGTGCCGGCTTACGGCACGCACTCGCAAGGAGAAAGATCGGCCGCCGCTGTTTTGAGGGCGCGAATCAAGAGCGGCCAAGTCCTCCCAGATGCTCAATGCAAACAACGCTAAGGCTGATCGATTAAGAAAAGCTCATGCAAGCTTACTATCAATCAGGTCCTTGCCTCTCCAATCATATGATTTTCGTGTGTGCAATGTGATATCTGGTTAGATTGAAATTATGTGTTTTGATAGGTTCGAAAGGACGCGCACATGAGTCAGTAGCGCCTCAAGCTCCAAAGGAATCCAAGGGAAAAGAAAAGGTTTCAGAGACGATTGTGACTCAAGGTAATTGTGACTGAAAGTATCAATCCTTGCGTTCCCAATCCCTTCGATTTCTCGTTAGTGAGTTATCTGACGATCCAACATGTCGTCAATTGGCGCAAGCAACCGCGTCGGAAGCATCCGGAAAATCGGAATCCCTAGGTAAGAAATCACGATTGGCTTTGATGGTGCATGGCGATACCGTTCAGTAGTTCATCGTGATTCCCACTGCAGGTGTGTTGAGTACTCTCTACTCATTCTTTACAGGCTCCCCGACTCGAGGCTCTTCTTTGTCTAAAGGGCCGCCTCAAGTACCGAAACAAGAGCCAGCGATCGGGATCGAGCCGGAGCCGGAGCCCGAGCCTGAAATTGAGCCCACATAGCGGGTGCACGAGCCGGAGCCGGAGCCTGAAACAAAGCCCACTGAGCCCGAGCCCGAGCCTGAGCATGAGCCTGAAACTGAACCCACTCGGCTGGAGCCAGAGCCGGAGCATGAACCGGAGCATGAGCCCGAGCCGGAGCCCGAGCATGAGCATGAGCCCACTCGGCTGGAGCCCGAGCTGGAGCCTGAACCGGAGCCGCAGCCGGAGCTCGAGACTCCAACGCCGACTACCGGGCAAGCGTACGGTTTTGGAGCCTCTGATTCTCGAGCCCTTGTTGCCGAGGCTCCGAGAAGAAGGGTTCATGTTTCCTCAGTATGTGCACGGATGAAGAGGTCTTCGGCAGAGAGAAAGAACGGAGGCAACGGGCGGCAGAGAAGCGCAAGGAAGCTCTCGTCATCACCGGCACTCCTCGACCCGAGAGGCAGACAAAGCTGATGTCAATCGCCTCTTTCAGCGACTTCTTTAACGACCGCGACGACTTCTAAGCACATTATGGGGGCTACATCGACTTCGCGGAGCTGGACTCTCAACTGGTTCAAGGATACAAGTGCTGAGGTACCGATCTATTTGTACATCGAATTGCACAAGGCGAGCCTGCTGACTGGCAAGGACTTTTTCGATGATCCGAAGGGGCCACTTCTCGCGTGCCTCGGAAAGATCAAGGACGTCGAGCTGGACTCGGCCGGACGCTATAGGGTGAGTAAAACACAGCCGAGGTTTCTGAATTTGAGTGTCAATATTTTCAAGTCTTAATATTCCCATGCTTGTTTCCGCAGATCTGTCTGGAACCTTATCCCCTGGGATTGTGCAAGGAGACCATGATCGACGTGGTCTTTGAGAGGTTGGTACTCCACGCGATCCAGACGCCACTCTCCTCCCAGCCGCGGTTCCAGTCTTACTACGCATGGACTTTGGTCGAGCGCAATGTGCTGGCGCAAGCGCTGAGAGGTTTCGCGGATGGTACGATTATCATCGGTGATTTGGCCAACTACATTGACAAGGATTTTGAGAACGCGCTTCCATACGTCGATACGTTTGCCGTCCCGCCAACCTTGAATGGCTTCAGCAACACCGGTGCTGTCGACAATATCTTGTACGGCCACCTTAGAGTCGATATTGTTGATCCACAGGTGAAGGCATGTCACGGTGGCGACATCAACATGTTATACGCCGACAGAGTCAACCTCGTCACCGACAAGGATACGGGGCTATCTCACATTTTTAGCTTCCCATCCGATCAGTTCGTCGCTCCGCCGCCGGAATTTGAATTCCGTTCCCCAAAGCTACAAGACTGCAATATGGTGGCGCAAAGCTACAAGGTAAAAGCCTATCGTGAAATGTTGTACCTATCCGGATCAAATGCGTAAACAAATCCAAATTAATGCACAATGCAACTTACTGATATCTATTTTGCATTTCTTATTCAGAGGAATCCTTCCCTATCCGCCGAAAATTTCTCGATGTCCTTTCCAGTAGTCCACAAGAACGGCAATTGTTACTCCATAGACTACGAGCCCCTTGCTCTGACCATGGCCAACTTCAAGGACCTAGTCGCAGCATTCGAAGGCGGGGAGAAGCCGAAATTGGCGGATGCAAGTTCCTACGAGCCAGAGATCGACGTCATCATCAAGAATTTGGGCTCCCGAGGCGCGCTTCAAGCCAACATCGACGGCAACCACAGACGGGAGGCGAAGCGTATGGTGAAGGAAAACGATCCCGAAATCTACGAAAGCAACAAAGGCATATGCTTCACGTCGGACAAGATGTACATCGGCCTCTCGCCGGAAGTCGGCCGCTACATGTCTATGAAGCTCAACGAGGCGGGTCACACCTTCGTGGGAGACAAGTCCATGGACAAACTCATGGTGAGCAACCAAATCTCCCACATTATTACTAAGCTGACCGTGGGACCAAATGGGCGTCAAGTGTGACAAAAATCGCTCCGTCGTCAGTGGGTTAGAATAGGTGTGTCATCACCGGGACGAAACATGTATGTCAATCAGTGGGACCAAACGGTTTGTCATCAACGGGACGAAATAGGTCTGTCATCAGCGGGACGAAACGGTATGTCATTACTGGGACGAAACGGTATGTCATCAGTGGGACAAAACGTTTTGTCATCAGCGGGCCGAAGTCATTCTGCCCTCAGTGAGACAAAACGTTTTGTCATCAGCATGACGAATTAGGTCTGTCATCAGTGGGACAAATGATTTTGTCATCAGTGGGACGAAACGTTCTGTCATCAGTGGGACGAAACGGTTTGTAATCAGTGGGACGAAATTGTATGTCATCAGTGGGACAAAACGTTTTGTCATCAGCGGGACGAAACGGTATGTCATCAGAGGTACATAATCTTTCGGGATTTTGAAATCGGGTTGTTTGTGCATAACCTTCGTAGATGCTTCGAGAGATGGTATGCCCATCAGGCTGCAACTCGTCCGTGCTTTAGGGCACTTCCGCAAATTAGAGTCGTGAAGGAGTTCAAGAAGTCTGAAATTTCTTCAATTTGAACTTGAGAAGATCGGCATCAAAGATGAGAAGAGCAGCGAGTTCTCAAATTTGATTGACCTTTGCTCGCGCCCACGCACAACGGTAAGCTGCCTACATGATGAAAGTTTATCTTTTGTTGTTACTGTTGCTAGATTCTGACAATTAATTTGCGCAGTGTGTTTGAGCCCCTTGAGCATATTTCTGAAGCCTGCCGGCATGTGGAGCTCGGGGCTCGAGGATGGGACGAAGCCAGAACCAAACTCGTGGATCTGTTCGTGTACTACCGGCAAGAACTCGATAGACTCGAGCGTCTCAATTACGGTCGGCAACTTTCCCCGAAGGAAGTGAGGAAGGTTTACGAAGCAATTCGGAAGCCTATCAATGCCATCCTCGATAACAAGATGTATGGCTTCGGCAAAGACAGAGCTCACTTTCCGAGTCGCCGTCATGGATGTAACTTGTGACCTACCCCAGTGTTTATCAATCACATGGAATACTATCATTCCTTTCTCCGTACTGAAGATTTGTTGTTCGACCCATGATGTTGGCTGTGTCCCCGGTGCGCCCTGGCTTGACGAGCCGTCTCTTGCCAAGCAAAGCGACAGCGCAGATCTTCCTGTGGGCAAGATGCACTTGGTGGTTGGACTCCGCATCCAAGGCGAGCACAATGTGACCCCGAACCTCTACGAGTTGGTGGAAGACATAAAGCATGCCGGCGACTGAGGCCCCATGGCTATTATGCACACCAACGCGGGGTGGCTCGCGATGATTGAGACCAAGAGGTTTCGCGATTTCTTGCGTCGAGCAAGCATCAAGCTCATGAATGCCATTGACACGGCAAAGGGCAGGGAGGCAATCCGACTGCTGACGCCAGACGAACCGGCCAGGAATGGGGGGGAAAGCTCTCGGATCACATCATCGATTGGGATGTGGAAGACAATATGTCGGGCCAGCAAGCGGCCGCTCGCCTTGACGCTATAAACCAACTTCCGAGCCAAGGTTGATGACCTCGGGCCAACAGGCTTCCCCAGAAAGTTCCAGGTTTTGTTCAAAGGTGCTCATCGCCCCGGTCCTTTGATGGTCTTGCTGACGCCTCCTGCCATATGGGGAGGGGGGGGCATGAAATCCGCCGATTGTCTCACACCATTACCGGTTCGAGAACATATCGCGGCCACCAACACCAACATCAGGAGTGAGGCGTATCGCATCAAGAATTAAATGCCGGACTTGGTCATCTCATTCTTCACAGAGTTTGCTCTTCTGGCATGTGCTCCGGAGCTTATCGCGGTTTCCGCTCCGAATGTTTCTGATGAGCTATGGGTATCGATGAAGGTAAGATCTTGTGCAACCACAAATGCGCTTCTGAATTTTCATTGTAAGCTATTAACCCGAATCTGTTTTCTAATACACACATGCCGAGGAACTTCCGGTGATGCCCAAGGGCGAAGAGGTCCACAAGGATGACATGATCTATTTGGACACGGAGCTTTGCAAGACTTGCATCGTGGAGGGGTACTTCAAGGCTCCCGCGACAAAACAATTCGTCGCGGAAGCCATGTCGGCAGTTCGTGCCAGAAAGGCCACATTCTTCATTGCCGATGCGCTTTTCGGAGCTGGTTCGCACACATGGGACCCGAAGGATGCTGCGTGGGGCACGGACGACTTCAACGACGTGTTTGTTTTCGCTAGGCACGATACCCTCCAAAACCCGGGTGCGTAGATGACTGTGCTTTCATTTATCTCATTCCCGATTTTCCGCGCGGGCAGCTGGATATCCTGGTTGGATATTTGACGTCTACACTACTCTTGATGGGTGCCATTTCTTCATCCACCTCTCGGACCAAAAGCTTATATCCGCAATCACAGCCGTACAAAAACACGCCGAGGACCTTATCTATCACGTCCCGGCTTGGGCCAAGGATTGCGGGATGAAGATGGGCAGTTCTCTGCGTCACGACGCTGAGTACTACCTCTGCGTCAGGAAGCCCCCGCCAAGCATCATAGCTAATAACATCCGTTTCGATGATCCCGGAAGGTGAGATTTGATTCGTGGAAAGTAGCCGGCTTGTATTTATCATCACATATGACAACATCCGTTTCGATGATCCCCGACGGTGAGATTTGATTCGTGGAAAGTAGCCGGCTTGTATTTATCATCATTTGCTGAGCCGGTAGTGCCTTTCCAGGTACTCTGAATCCATCATGCTGGGTGACTTCAAAGGCACTGCAAAATTGAAGGACGAGAACAGACAGACGGTGAACAAGTACCAAAAAAGCCTATCGCTCTCTTTGCCAAGCACATGAAGATGGCGGCAAGTAACAGACGGGACAACAATCGCCGACGTCACAGCCGGAACCGGGACAACCGCAGTGCGTGAGGGGTGCAACTCGGGTGAGTGACATAATGGGATCAACACGAAAAATTAACGCCTTGTGCGGTTTGCCACGCCTTTTAGGTCGCTGCGGCCTTTTCCGTGTGCTGGGACCATATGCATCCGAGCTACTCGTTCCCACGCAAGAACTTGAAGACGATCGTCATTGACAACCAGAAGACGCAAATCGCTGGGATGAAGTCCAGGATGACCTCATGGTTCAAAGAGAAGCCAAGGGACGAGACTCAAAGACTGCGTCCAGATTACTTCGAGAAGTGGCCGGGTCTACCCCTTCCAATGACCGAGGAAGAGAAGCGGGCATAGCGTGCAGCGGCGGAGAAGAGGAGACTCGAGGCGGCAACAGAGCGTCGAGGGGATTATGTGATCGAAGATGATGATATGTAGTACAATTCCGCAAAATTAGCCGCTCATATGTTTTGTCCCGGCTTTGACGGAGTTTCAGCCCCTGACGGCACTAACTACTCGTAGCCATCACGCCCCCCCCCCCCCCCCCCCCGCCCTTTTTGTCATAATTTGGACAGAGTTTCAGCCCCCGACGGCGCAAACTTCTTGTAACCATCCCGTTTCCTTCACTCTTTTCATTTGTCCCTGTTTGGACGGAATTAGTTTCCCAACTTGGCACCAAATGAACCAACCGGCATTCATATTAGCTACCAATCCCACTGCTGCCCCCAAACCCAAATTTATACCTAACCACAATGCACCGCGTGCCTCGGTGCAAAATAGGTTGCATTACTGTTCAATGAGTTCAACCCTCTCCAAGTTGAGTATTATATTATGCACCTCTCCAGGGCAGAGTTTAACCCTCTCCATGTTGTTAGGGATCATTGGACAAAAAATAGATACGCATCGTTGCTGGGTGGCATAGAACGATTTTTATGCATAGTGAGTGAATAGATGTTGCTGGCAGGCTGGCATGTGCTGGTTGTTGCTGATGGCTGCGGTCTATCATGCCATAATGCAATGCCGCGTGATACAATGCGGGCACATGGGTGATTGGCTGCAATACCGACACCGCCGACACGCAACCACATCTACTCTAGGTTCTTGCAAACGAGGAGCTAATGCTCCGGTGTCGTCTCGGAGCTGGACTTCTTGAAGTTGTTGTGCAGTCTCCCGGCGGCAGAGAAGAGGCGCTCCACACTAGCCGACGTTGCAGGGAACGCATGGTACAAGCGAGCCATCTTGCTCGGGCGAGGAAAGATTGCTTGCCGAGCCTTCCACCAGGCCAGCAGATCAAAGTTTGTTCCATCATCATTGATGGGACTCACATGCAGCCCATATTAGTTACGTCGGCATCATTTATGGCACACAAATGGTAGCGCATTTATATGGCACATGAGCATCACTACTTCACTACCACCACAACATCATGTGCGCACCTGGGGGAATGTGAGGTAATCCTCTGCCTCCTTCATCTGCGCTGCAAGTGCCTCGGCAGAAGGAGTGAGCGGGAGGGGCGTTATCGTCATGCTGCTCGGCTGTGCGAATCAGCAATATCACCCCAGCGACACCTGACAGCTTGGCCTTCTTGATGGGCGCCGCATTGAAGGCGGGCGTCTGTTGATAGGTGCAGCAGGAGCTGCTTCAGCCAGTTCTAGCGGTGGCGCAAAGTCCTCTATGTAAGCGCCTCGGAGGTACTTGTACGCCTTCATCCTACGGTCAGCCCAACAAAATCAAATCTTTCCCGCATAGCGAAACCATACATTTCGCTACCCAGTCATTGAACAAACACAAAGCGGAAAATCAAACATCACACGCATCAACATGATTGCAGCGAATTGACTTGGGTCCAGACTTGTAGCAACCAAAGGTTTAAGCAGCACATGCACTTAGAGCGCGCCCTACCTCCATCCATGGATAGCACTATGCGGGGTAATATGGCAGCATTTGCACATTAAGCGCACCCTACCAACATCACTGGATAGCACTATACGGGGTAATATGGCAGCACCTGCACATAAGCGCACCCTACTACATCACTATATGTAGCACTATGCGGAGTTATATGGCAGCACATGCACGATAAGCGCACCCTACCTACACCAGTGGACAACACTATGCGGGGTTACCTGACAGTACCGCGGCTAATTAGGAATGATTTAAAGAGGGCCTAGCCTGATTGAATGGCTTGGCAATAAGGAGCAGCAGTTTTTTCAATTCGAAGTCATGTGTATTCCAATCGGCCATGATGGCAAATATGGAAATGCCGTTTTCACCCCAGATGTCCGCCGCGAAGGAGACATATAGTCCTTCCGTTCGCAAGTCCTTAATCTCCTCCTGCAAGAAGTGGCAGCGGAAATGTGTGTGGGCATGGATGATGTGTCCTTATCGGTTTTCGATGACAATGGGGGACATGTGGGCATGCTACTTACCTTTGTCATGACAAGGTTCTCCACGCGGGGCTGCACTAGCACTACATGATAAGGCGTACCCTCTGCACATCGCAAGCAGATCTTCATCGTTAGCTAGAAAAGGTCGAAGGGAGGCAAGGGGGGTGTCCGTGAAGGGGGAGGAGCGCGGCGCATTTCACCAGCGGCGGTCGTGAGGTTCTGTGTGTCGCTGACAATTACCACCTCATGGGTGTTGGCCGCTTCGTCACTGGCATTGACCTCCTGTGGGAGGCTGCCAGTGCCTCAGGCTCCCTTACCACCCATGGTGCTCGGTTGCTTGTTACTAGGGCGAGCGAAGCTGAGGGCCTGTCAGGCCTCGAGAAACTCCTCGATGTTGGTCTTGGTGTCGTCGTCATCCAAGTGACGACGACAGCAAGGTTTGCTAGTACCTGCCTCCGTAGTATCGGCCCTAGGCCGAGGCCTATCGCCGAGGCCATCCAAACGCACGATGTAATGCTCCACGCCCTTGCATGTTATCTAGCCAAGGATCTTCTCGACTTTTGTACTCCTCGCGACCGTTGTACATGTCGGCGAAACTATTGGGTGTTCGCTTGGGTCCATATGGGCTGCCTGCGGGGTCCAATGTGGGATCCCATGCAGGAGGAAGTGTTGCCCGCGGGCGGGCGCGTGCCAACATGGTTTTAATCGGATTTGGTACCAAGCAATATTACTCTGGGGATGAGTTTATAGTTCAAACATATTCGAACTGGTTGTCGCTATTGCCGTGGGTAGTATCGGTTCCTGTGCGAGGTACTGGAAAATCGCGGCCACGCCATGGGATCCTACCGCCATCCGGCCCGCCGCGCTATCGCCCACCCACCGTTCTCATGGTGGGATCATAACGCCATGATCCCGGCATTGTTGTATCTATACCATCCGATCCTTAAACCGGCTACTGTACTGCCGTCGATTACATCGCGGAGCCGAGATCATACATTTGTTCAATGGCGACCGTGAGATTGTTGCAGTGACTCATCGTCACGACCTAAAACGTCGATGCTATATGTATTCCACGGTGGTTGATTCTCGGTTGATTATTGGTGCACCAGTCGTTGATTCAATTACGCGGCTAAATATTGGTGCATCGATTAAATCTAGGGTTAAATATCGGTGCACCAGTAAATTTCTGGCCTAAACATTGATTCGTGGTGCGATTCACGATCTGCATGGTGCACTAAGTTTTGATCTTTTATCAATACTTGGTGCGGAGCCTTACCGGCGACAGCGTCGACGAGGGCAGTAGCCCGGAGCCCCCGGCCAAGAAGGTCGCCAAGCAGCCCGCCATGCCGCCGCCGGCTTGAGCGCCGGCACGGGGCCGGGGCGGTGATGGGGCGAGAGCGGGCGGTGGGGCGTTCGGGTCGCGGGCCGGGCCGCCGTAGCCGTTGCCGGCATCCGCGAGCAGCACGCCGCCCGCCGAGGCGGTCCCAGCCAAAACTCGATGTAAATAATTTATTCCGCCCGGCCACTGCCGCGCGCCTCGCCGCCCACTGCCGCGCGCCCGCTCACTAGCACAACCGCACGCGCGCTATCGCGGATTAGGCCAGAGCGCAGCGAGATTGTCGGACTTCTAGAGGCAGATCCTTAAATAGCCCGCTGTTGATGATGCGTCGTGCTGCTGAGTGATATGCGTCTGATACAGTTTGTTACCAGTATGTCACATAATGACTACAGACGAGCGTCAAACTACTGGTAAGATCACATGATGAGTACAGGATATAACAATATAATTACGAAGTGGTGCGGGAGCCTAGTGATATCAAAGTCCTTCTTATGCACTATTCCCACGAACGATGCAGCGCGGGAGGTGTGGGAGGAATGATAGGCATTGCTCCAAAGCACCGATTATTGCGAAATTGCAGATTTTTATACGCATTGCGAGCAAAAACAGTCTGCTAATTTGGGGAAACGCTGTAATTAAGAACTGTTTATTTACTTGAGACTTTTGTGATCTCGAGCCTGAGGCACTAAGGGTTGCACCTAGATAATTGCCCGGTACGGGGCCCAACATTGAAAACCTGTTTTTGGGCTCACAGACCCCTTCAACGTTGGCAAATGACAATTCTGAGCGCGATTATCGGGGCAGTGTAAGTCCCCGGACGTTCATAAAAGCGATTTTGCCACAAGCTTTCCAACGCGACCTCGTGCGCCTCAATCCGACACCGCTTTACGAAGATATGCCTCTTGGCACAGTTCCCAACAGAATTCAACTGACGCCACATTGAAAACTGTAATTGCACCAATCTTTTCCTCAATGGCGGCGCTCAGATTCATGTACCGTCTCGCGCAGACTCTTTTCGACTCAATGAAAACACGGGGTGGTCGCATGACACTACAATTTCCGCGAATTTGGAAGAAAATTGCACCTATACTTGTCAAAACCGTTCTTGGGGGGGGGGGGGGGGGGGCAGACTTTTGCGGGTGGGGGGTGTATTTTGGCAACATGTGGCGTGCGGCGCCTCTGCACGGATTGATACCCACCCACTTCTCACTTCTCAGCCGCTTTTTCCATGTGTTAAGCGCAGTACTGCCCTTAAGTACCCGCGACACCGCGCGCTCCGCCGAGTCGACCGCCCGCCAGCCCGCCAGCCGTCGCCACCCCCCAGCGCCAACAAGGCAAACAACCCACCGGTCGTCAGCACTCCAACGGCTCTGGCCGCCTCGGGACTAGCCGCGCAGGTTCGGGGGCTATACCGGTCGTTGTGGTTCCGTATGGTGGCGAAAATCCCGCGATCGGTCGTGCAGCTATGAATTGCATGCGCGTCGAGCTCCCCCCCCCCCCCCCCCCTCTCCCCTCCCCGGCCCGGCTTGCCAGGTCGAACATGACATGCAAGGACATGAAAGGACATGACGGGATGCCACGAGGTTGGAACATGATTCTTGCTGCATCCCGGATCCGCTCCGCAAGCAATAGAATTCCCCCGGCATGCCCGCCCGGCAGGCCTTAGCGCCCCATCGCGGAAAAAACTAGTCCGTACATGGGCGGTATCCACCCCCGTGATGTCGGCCCTGTCCGGCATGCGACTCGGGGATCCGCAATCCGTACACCTCGCGCTAGAAATTGTTTGCCAAGAGCTTGTCGCAGCGTTGCCGAGTTTCCCCGCATGGTATAACATAATTGTAGCTCCGATAGGGTTGGCCTCAATATGGGCAGCCGTGCGCCATCGGGTGCAGCCGTCACAGGGACGGGGGTTCGCCCTTGGACGCTTGGGGACCGGGCCGGGGACGGGGCGTCCCTGCGTCGTGTGTGTTCTTGAGGGGACCCATCGCCACTACGTGCCTTTTTGAAATCGCGTCGACCGGGAGTTTAATGGCCGGCCCTCGGCCATTCCGAAGATCGATCGTCTGTTGCAGCGGGATGGGCTAGTGCACGCTTTGATGTATTATACCTAAGGGCAGGGTGCGCATGTCCGCAAGAGTTTACGACGTTTTGCATGCCGGAGGGGGTGGTACTTACAGGAACACCGCCGTACTGGGATATCGTCACGACGCCCGCCCTCCCCTTGCTCTCCACCCCTCGTCCTTCCCCTTTCCTCCCATGCACGCCCACCCGTGCGTTGCGACGCTTAATGTCAATGGGTTGTCTTCTAGATGGATGATGTTGGTGCGCTACTGATCGAGCAATCCGTAACTGTTCCGCTCGTTCAAGAGACCACGGTTAGGGCGACCGATATAAGAGTGCGTTTTAATGGGGACTCTGACTACTATTCGGTCGGTGACCGCGTTGCATCGGAACGTGGGTGTTGTGTGTTAGTTCAGTCGCCGTATCCGGGCGCGGGCACTGCTCGGCGCGCCCCATCACCCATGATTTGTCCGGGTGCATGGAGGTTGCAGTGACTCCGCGGCCACTATATGTATCTCGGCGTATTTGCCCACCGGCTCGCAGGGAACCATATCGGGACCGCCTGCTCGAGTAGTTGGCGCAGCTTGACGGCTTATCCGAGGGATATGATCGTGGTGGGGAGGATTGGAACATGGATTACAGGGAGTTGGAAGTTCTACTCAGGCGTTGGCGGTGCCTTATTCCCGGCGGTAAACCCATGTGGCCGCGGGATGTATCGGCGCGGAAACGCGGCACTTGCCGGAGGGGCAGCTGCCGCGTTCTCGACCACTTCATATCGCATGGTCCCCATTATAGGCCCTACCTTCCCTCTCTCGCCCTCGGCATGGGGTAGACTACTCTTGAAACACCTCCGATCACTATAGGCCCTACCTTCCCTCTCTCGCCCTCGGCATGGGGTAGACTACTCTTGAAACACCTCCGATCACTTCTCTATCCCGTCTTGTTTGATTCCTTGTGGGCGCCGTCCGTGAGGATACCCGTCCACCTCTAGACACCTCTCATGCATGAACGCATGTATGCAAGGTCCATTCACAAACCGGCCCACGGTGACTCCCCTT